>BPLQ01004235.1:0-49824 GCA_021605075.1 Caerostris darwini | reverse complement strand
ATTTCATCAATGCTAACAATCAATCTTTTCTCTTTCAGTACGTGCATAATTACATAGACTTATATCGTTAATCTTAACATGAAATAAACTCATCTTGTCATTCAAACAATAAATTTACAATTTCATCAATGCTAACAATCAATCTTTTCTCTTTCAGTACGGTGCATAATTACATAGACTTATATCGTTAATCTTAACATGAAATAAACTCATCTTGTCATTCAAACAATAAATTTACAATTTCATCAATGCTAACAATCAATCTTTTCTCTTTCAGTACGGTGCATAATTACATAGAGACTTATATCGTTAATCTTAACATGAAATAAACTCATCTTGTCATTCAAACAATAAATTTACAATTTCATCAATGCTAACAATCAATCTTTTCTCTTTCAGTACGGTGCATAATTACATAGACTTATATCGTTAATCTTAACATGAAATAAACTCATCTTGTCATTCAAACAATAAATTTACAATTTCAACAATGCTAACAATCAATCTTTTCTCTTTCAGTACGGTGCATAATTACATAGACTTATATCGTTAATCTTAACATGAAATAAACTCATCTTGTCATTCAAACAATAAATTTACAATTTCATCAATGCTAACAATCAATCTTTTCTCTTTCAGTACGGTGCATAATTACATAGACTTATATCGTTAATCTTAACATGAAATAAACTCATCTTGTCATTCAAACAATAAATTTACAATTTCATCAATGCTAACAATCAATCTTTTCTCTTTCAGTACGGTGCATAATTACATAGACTTATATCGTTAATCTTAACATGAAATAAACTCATCTTGTCATTCAAACAATAAATTTACAATTTCATCAATGCTAACAATCAATCTTTTCTCTTTCAGTACGGTGCATAATTACATAGACTTATATCGTTAATCTTAACATGAAATAAACTCATCTTGTCATTCAAACAATAAATTTACAATTTCATCAATGCTAACAATCAATCTTTTCTCTTTCAGTACGGTGCATAATTACATAGACTTATATCGTTAATCTTAACATGAAATAAACTCATCTTGTCATTCAAACAATAAATTTACAATTTCATCAATGCTAACAATCAATCTTTTCTCTTTCAGTACGGTGCATAATTACATAGACTTATATCGTTAATCTTAACATGAAATAAACTCATCTTGTCATTCAAACAATAAATTTACAATTTCATCAATGCTAACAATCAATCTTTTCTCTTTCAGTACGGTGCATAATTACATAGACTTATATCGTTAATCTTAACATGAAATAAACTCATCTTGTCATTCAAACAATAAATTTACAATTTGTCAATTTTTCATCAATGCTAACAATCAATCTTTTCTCTTTCAGTACGGTGCATAATTACATAGACTTATATCGTTAATCTTAACATGAAATAAACTCATCTTGTCATTCAAACAATAAATTTACAATTTCATCAATGCTAACAATCAATCTTTTCTCTTTCAGTACGGTGCATAATTACATAGACTTATATCGTTAATCTTAACATGAAATAAACTCATCTTGTCATTCAAACAATAAATTTACAATTTCATCAATGCTAACAATCAATCTTTTCTCTTTCAGTACGGTGCATAATTACATAGACTTATATCGTTAATCTTAACATGAAATAAACTCATCTTGTCATTCAAACAATAAATTTACAATTTCATCAATGCTAACAATCAATCTTTTCTCTTTCAGTACGGTGCATAATTACATAGACTTATATCGTTAATCTTAACATGAAATAAACTCATCTTGTCATTCAAACAATAAATTTACAATTTCATCAATGCTAACAATCAATCTTTTCTCTTTCAGTACGGTGCATAATTACATAGACTTATATCGTTAATCTTAACATGAAATAAACTCATCTTGTCATTCAAACAATAAATTTACAATTTCATCAATGCCAACAATCAATCTTTTCTCTTTCAGTACGGTGCATAATTACATAGACTTATATCGTTAATCTTAACATGAAATAAACTCATCTTGTCATTCAAACAATAAATTTACAATTTCATCAATGCTAACAATCAATCTTTTCTCTTTCAGTACGGTGCATAATTACATAGACTTATATCGTTAATCTTAACATGAAATAAACTCATCTTGTCATTCAAACAATAAATTTACAATTTCATCAATGCCAACAATCAATCTTTTCTCTTTCAGTACGGTGCATAATTACATAGACTTATATCGTTAATCTTAACATGAAATAAACTCATCTTGTCATTCAAACAATAAATTTACAATTTCATCAATGCTAACAATCAATCTTTTCTCTTTCAGTACGGTGCATAATTACATAGACTTATATCGTTAATCTTAACATGAAATAAACTCATCTTGTCATTCAAACAATAAATTTACAATTTCATCAATGCTAACAATCAATCTTTTCTCTTTCAGTACGGTGCATAATTACATAGACTTATATCGTTAATCTTAACATGAAATAAACTCATCTTGTCATTCAAACAATAAATTTACAATTTCATCAATGCTAACAATCAATCTTTTCTCTTTCAGTACGGTGCATAATTACATAGACTTATATCGTTAATCTTAACATGAAATAAACTCATCTTGTCATTCAAACAATAAATTTACAATTTCATCAATGCCAACAATCAATCTTTTCTCTTTCAGTACGGTGCATAATTACATAGACTTATATCGTTAATCTTAACATGAAATAAACTCATCTTGTCATTCAAACAATAAATTTACAATTTCATCAATGCTAACAATCAATCTTTTCTCTTTCAGTACGGTGCATAATTACATAGACTTATATCGTTAATCTTAACATGAAATAAACTCATCTTGTCATTCAAACAATAAATTTACAATTTCATCAATGCCAACAATCAATCTTTTCTCTTTCAGTACGGTGCATAATTACATAGACTTATATCGTTAATCTTAACATGAAATAAACTCATCTTGTCATTCAAACAATAAATTTACAATTTCATCAATGCTAACAATCAATCTTTTCTCTTTCAGTACGGTGCATAATTACATAGACTTATATCGTTAATCTTAACATGAAATAAACTCATCTTGTCATTCAAACAATAAATTTACAATTTCATCAATGCTAACAATCAATCTTTTCTCTTTCAGTACGGTGCATAATTACATAGACTTATATCGTTAATCTTAACATGAAATAAACTCATCTTGTCATTCAAACAATAAATTTACAATTTCATCAATGCTAACAATCAATCTTTTCTCTTTCAGTACGGTGCATAATTACATAGACTTATATCGTTAATCTTAACATGAAATAAACTCATCTTGTCATTCAAACAATAAATTTACAATTTCATCAATGCTAACAATCAATCTTTTCTCTTTTCAGTACGGTGCATAATTACATAGACTTATATCGTTAATCTTAACATGAAATAAACTCATCTTGTCATTCAAACAATAAATTTACAATTTCATCAATGCTAACAATCAATCTTTTCTCTTTCAGTACGGTGCATAATTACATAGACTTATATCGTTAATCTTAACATGAAATAAACTCATCTTGTCATTCAAACAATAAATTTACAATTTCATCAATGCTAACAATCAATCTTTTCTCTTTCAGTACGGTGCATAATTACATAGACTTATATCGTTAATCTTAACATGAAATAAACTCATCTTGTCATTCAAACAATAAATTTACAATTTCATCAATGCTAACAATCAATCTTTTCTCTTTCAGTACGGTGCATAATTACATAGACTTATATCGTTAATCTTAACATGAAATAAACTCATCTTGTCATTCAAACAATAAATTTACAATTTCATCAATGCTAACAATCAATCTTTTCTCTTTCAGTACGGTGCATAATTACATAGACTTATATCGTTAATCTTAACATGAAATAAACTCATCTTGTCATTCAAACAATAAATTTACAATTTCATCAATGCTAACAATCAATCTTTTCTCTTTCAGTACGGTGCATAATTACATAGACTTATATCGTTAATCTTAACATGAAATAAACTCATCTTGTCATTCAAACAATAAATTTACAATTTCATCAATGCTAACAATCAATCTTTTCTCTTTCAGTACGGTGCATAATTACATAGACTTATATCGTTAATCTTAACATGAAATAAACTCATCTTGTCATTCAAACAATAAATTTACAATTTCATCAATGCTAACAATCAATCTTTTCTCTTTCAGTACGGTGCATAATTACATAGACTTATATCGTTAATCTTAACATGAAATAAACTCATCTTGTCATTCAAACAATAAATTTACAATTTCATCAATGCTAACAATCAATCTTTTCTCTTTCAGTACGGTGCATAATTACATAGACTTATATCGTTAATCTTAACATGAAATAAACTCATCTTGTCATTCAAACAATAAATTTACAATTTCAACAATGCCAACAATCAATCTTTTCTCTTTCAGTACGGTGCATAATTACATAGACTTATATCGTTAATCTTAACATGAAATAAACTCATCTTGTCATTCAAACAATAAATTTACAATTTCATCAATGCTAACAATCAATCTTTTCTCTTTCAGTACGGTGCATAATTACATAGACTTATATCGTTAATCTTAACATGAAATAAACTCATCTTGTCATTCAAACAATAAATTTACAATTTCATCAATGCTAACAATCAATCTTTTCTCTTTCAGTACGGTGCATAATTACATAGACTTATATCGTTAATCTTAACATGAAATAAACTCATCTTGTCATTCAAACAATAAATTTACAATTTCATCAATGCTAACAATCAATTTTTTTCTCTTTCAGTACGGTGCATAATTACATAGACTTATATCGTTAATCTTAACATGAAATAAACTCATCTTGTCATTCAAACAATAAATTTACAATTTCATCAATGCCAACAATCAATCTTTTCTCTTTCAGTACGGTGCATAATTACATAGACTTATATCGTTAATCTTAACATGAAAAAAATTATCTTGCCATTCAAACAATAAATTTACAATTTCAACAATGCCAACAATCAATCTTTTCTCTTTCAGTACGTTGCATAATTACATAGACTTATATCGTTAATCTTAACATGAAATAAACTCATCTTGTCATTCAAACAATAAATTTACAATTTCATCAATGCTAACAATCAATTTTTTTCTCTTTCAGTACGGTGCATAATTACATAGACTTATATCGTTAATCTTAACATGAAATAAACTCATCTTGTCATTCAAACAATAAATTTACAATTTCATCAATGCCAACAATCAATCTTTTCTCTTTCAGTACGGTGCATAATTACATAGACTTATATCGTTAATCTTAACATGAAATAAACTCATCTTGTCATTCAAACAATAAATTTACAATTTCATCAATGCTAACAATCAATCTTTTCTCTTTCAGTACGGTGCATAATTACATAGACTTATATCGTTAATCTTAACATGAAATAAACTCATCTTGTCATTCAAACAATAAATTTACAATTTCATCAATGCTAACAATCAATCTTTTCTCTTTCAGTACGGCGCATAATTACATAGACTTATATCGTTAATCTTAACATGAAATAAACTCATCTTGTCATTCAAACAATAAATTTACAATTTCATCAATGCCAACAATCAATCTTTTCTCTTTCAGTACGGTGCATAATTACATAGACTTATATCGTTAATCTTAACATGAAATAAACTCATCTTGTCATTCAAACAATAAATTTACAATTTCATCAATGCTAACAATCAATCTTTTCTCTTTCAGTACGGTGCATAATTACATAGACTTATATCGTTAATCTTAACATGAAATAAACTCATCTTGTCATTCAAACAATAAATTTACAATTTCATCAATGCTAACAATCAATCTTTTCTCTTTCAGTACGGTGCATAATTACATAGACTTATATCGTTAATCTTAACATGAAATAAACTCATCTTGTCATTCAAACAATAAATTTACAATTTCAACAATGCCAACAATCAATCTTTTCTCTTTCAGTACGGTGCATAATTACATAGACTTATATCGTTAATCTTAACATGAAATAAACTCATCTTGTCATTCAAACAATAAATTTACAATTTCATCAATGCTAACAATCAATCTTTTCTCTTTCAGTACGGTGCATAATTACATAGACTTATATCGTTAATCTTAACATGAAATAAACTCATCTTGTCATTCAAACAATAAATTTACAATTTCATCAATGCTAACAATCAATCTTTTCTCTTTCAGTACGGTGCATAATTACATAGACTTATATCGTTAATCTTAACATGAAATAAACTCATCTTGTCATTCAAACAATAAATTTACAATTTCATCAATGCTAACAATCAATCTTTTCTCTTTCAGTACGGTGCATAATTACATAGACTTATATCGTTAATCTTAACATGAAATAAACTCATCTTGTCATTCAAACAATAAATTTACAATTTCAACAATGCTAACAATCAATCTTTTCTCTTTCAGTACGGTGCATAATTACATAGACTTATATCGTTAATCTTAACATGAAATAAACTCATCTTGTCATTCAAACAATAAATTTACAATTTCATCAATGCTAACAATCAATCTTTTCTCTTTCAGTACGGTGCATAATTACATAGACTTATATCGTTAATCTTAACATGAAATAAACTCATCTTGTCATTCAAACAATAAATTTACAATTTCATCAAATCAATCTTTTCTCTTTCAGAACGGTGCATGATTATATATCGTTAATCTTAACATGAAATAAACTCATCTTGTCATTCAAACAATAAATTTACAATTTCAACTATGCCAACAATCAATCTTTTCTCTTTCAGTACGGTGCATAATTACATAGACTTATATCGTTAATCTTAACATGAAATAAACTCATCTTGTCATTCAAACAATAAATTTACAATTTCATCAATGCTAACAATCAATCTTTTCTCTTTCAGTACGGTGCATAATTACATAGACTTATATCGTTAATCTTAACATGAAATAAACTCATCTTGTCATTCAAACAATAAATTTACAATTTCATCAATGCTAACAATTGATACAACCATATTTGAGTGGGGAAAAAGTCATGTAACATAAACATTACTGTCCTTATTGGTTACCACGAAAGGACGTTAGAATCAGTGGCGTAAAACTATACCAACTGAGGCCTGAGGAATTTTTTTTTTTTTTTTTTTTATGGAAGCCCTCATCACAAAATATCATCTTTTTTTTTTCTTTTTAATAAAGTACTTAAAGATCTTTAGATGTTAAGATTAACGATATAAGTCGATTGATAGATTTAAATGTTAAGATTAACGATATAAGTCGATTGATAGATTTAAATGTTAAGATTAACGATATAAGTAATTGCGTCTCATTTATTTCTTCTTCACTCGTAAAGTATTGATTTATTTTAGGTAACTTCTTGTTTTTTTCTTCAAACTCCATCTTTCTTTTCCACTCCTACTATCTATTACTAGACATGTTATTACCTAATTCCTACAATTAATAATTTGTGGGGTTTTTTCCAATGGCAGATTATGAACAGTTACAGCAAAAAAAGAACAACGAAGAAAAAAAAAACATACAACAACAACAAAATAATACAACAAAACATGCTGAAACAGAGTTCATTAATCTAAGAATAATGCCAAGTTGCAGATCTTTTAGCCACTAAAAAGTGTTACCAGGTGCACCACGGGGAGGTAGATCTTCTGCGCACCCATTAATAATTTGTTGACTTTATTACTGATAGAGGATCCGATGAAACTAAAAGTAAGACAATAGTGATGAATGGAGAATCCGCGAAACAAGGGACTTCCCCGCTTTCAGGAAGTCTCTGACTTGCTAGGGAGAATTCCACTTTTAATTTTGTAAGTACCTATTCAAGAATCAGGGGAATTCCCTAACAAGTGAATTTAAAGATGTCAAAGTGACTCATGGGTGACAACGGGAATCCCCACTTTTTATTTAGTAAGTGTATCTATTCATGAACCAGAAATTGGGGAAGTCCCTATTCGATAAATCGAGATTACCAGTGCGTAACTATTTCTGTTACTAGAGAGTTTTTGCATAACGTTTTTTTATCGTCTGATATTTTTTCTCCCTAGCGCGCATGCTCATAGGAAACATTATTACAGATATCAATGCATGATTATTTAAATGAAGTCTATAGCGTTTAATTTCTGCTTTCCGTGTTTCACAGTTAGTCAACTCCTCATCTATTCATCAGTTGGCAGCCATGTTTGTTTATAAGAAATGTTTTCAAATCGCATGCGCAGTAGTGCAATATAACAGATGTGCTAGCGCAATAGTACAATATTTCTTATGAGCATGAGCGCTAGGGAGAAAAAAATATCGGACGATGAAAAAAAAACGTTATGCAAAAAAACTCGACTATTACTATCAGATGCAATAAATTTTTATACAAATAAATAAGTTCAAAATCTTGATATACAATTTTTTTTTAGTTTATCACTTCAGTAACTTAAATTTATTACATATGGAATTAATACATTTTACTTTATTTTGTAATAATAAATGTTAGGCCTTTCCTGTACTAGTAGACTCTCTGCTTGGGCCGAGGCACGTGGCAATTTGCCCATCTTGCCGCACCTATTGTTACACCACTGGTTAGCATGCTTCGTGAATTTGAATAATGAAGCATAAATGTTGCACATGTGCTAGCATAAATTTATTATTTGAGAAGCAACGGAGGTTTATCTCACGTTGAAGGTAACGAAACGAGTCCTCCCGATAAGGTCTTAAGGGAGAATTTGCAAACCTCGAATAATAAATGTGAAATACAGAATTGCTTTAATTCTTCAAATTACAGATAATTTGTAAATTATTATTAAAAATAAAACTATTTTAAAATTTGGATATTTAACAAGATAATAAATAAAAAGGGACGAATAAAAGATATAGAAAAATTAAGCAATTTTTAGAAATTAAAAAAATTATACATAGTGTTGAATAATTTACAAATGTAAAATATTAATAAAATTCGAAATTAATTTAAATTTAATACTTTTATTTGAAATAGTTACTGTAGAAACATTTAGTAGTATATGTTCACGAGCTATTTGTTCCTATAAAGAAAAATAGATGGCGTCACGATATAGACTCGAATTTTTTGAAATATTTTTTGCTGTATGATAAATGTTGTAACTACATCCAATAAATCCTATTGCAAGCAAAAATGTAATAAAAACAGAACTCTTAATCCATTGGTTAATTCTTACTCCCACAAATAACAATTTTAAGTGAAGCCTGAAGATAGGCTTATTCATACTTATCTATTTTTCTGGGTGGGTTATCAAATCAAAATAAAGGAAATATCTCATTTTTGGCATAGAAAAGCTGAATTTGCAGTTTTTATAGCAGAATGTAAGCAAGGGATGAATTGTAATGAATTGACGTAGATTTTCTACCCCTACAAATATCCTGGCTGAGCAAACACTCTCTTCAAGTAAAAATAAAGAAAAATAGATTTATATCCTACAACTTTGGGGAACACATGTAACATAAGTGAAATGGATGACAGTGGACATTTATTAGTTTATGGGAGATGCATCAGGAAGTACCCCATTGCAAAAAAAATATGAAGCCTTAATATTATAAATAAAGTGAATACAGAAATCATGAAATAAAAACAATTTTTATTTATTGCTTAAATTCCAAGTAAGTAAAATATATATTCATGTTATCTGTATCTCACACACAATGCTCCCACCATTCTAGATGTCCTTCATTTTAGAAAAAAAAGCACTTGTTGGACAGCATTTTTTTCCTTTACCATCTTACACTAAATTTCCAAAATAAAATAATTTTTTTGAAGATAACTTTATATAAATTTTAAATACCATACAAAATTTATCGATTAGGAAAGCTTCTATGGCGATAATGATTTGTGTATAAAAATTTACATAACTTTATTTTTAAAAAGAATGTGAAAATTTTATATTTTTCTTATTATATATGTAAACAACCTTTGTGTCATATTCGAAATGAGATTAAATGGATGTGTGGATCTGATAGGAAATAACTTGAAACACAGATTGTTCCTTGAATTGCGACTACTTGCTTTTCAATGATAAAGAAAATTAAAAATTTGTTGATTCTCTGTTGAAGAAATCATGAAAAACTCTAAGAGATATATGTTCAATTTAGAAACATTTCCATCAAAGTTATAATTCTTGCCATTACACCTGAATAATATTAGTAATATATTTACAAGTATTTCTACTAAATTTTATGAATTACACTATACATAAATAATAAACTCCAATATAATTTATGATATTGAGTGTATATATATGTAATGCATTTGAATAAATATTTGTTTTGTTCCTTTAAGATAATTATTATTTATAAACATTATTGCTAAAGATATTGTAATTCAAGCATGGAAAACATGAGGTTCTACCTTCAGTGAGAAACTAACGTATAAAATTGTTTTAACATTTGGGAAAAGTACGTAAAAAGTATCTTTGCTCATGTCTAAATTTAAACAACTTGCAAAATTTCCCTCATGAATAAAGTTGAACATTTAATAGAGTTTGTAGGGAAATGCATCTGAAAGTTTCAAACTTTTGAGTGATAGGATACTATCACAAATATTATAAACAAAATGAATAAAACAAATCATGAAATAAAAAGTTGCATTACTTTAAATCAAAACTAAAAAGAAATGTTCATGATTCAAATATTCATAAAATTATTATTGTATGCAACCTTTGTCTAAGACATGGTGCTCCTGCCACTATAACTTCCCACCGCTGCAAAAATATTCCATGAAAAAATCCTTGTTGGGCAGCATTTGCAATGGAGTTTCTTAGAGTCTCTAAGAATTAAAAATTATATTTCTATTCAGGGAAGGGTTTCACTAGACCCAAAAGGGCAGTCTTTTTTTCTGAATGGTGGCATGGAAAGCTTTAAGAAATTTTGTAAACACACAGCAGTTGCAACAGTTGCCTTGCATGTCTCTACACTTGTAATTCTTGGCTTGCAGAATCTTTGCCACCATAATACCAAAAGAATTTAAGACACACCATCAAGATCTCAATAAATGGTAATTAAAAGAGCAGTATCAAATAGCTTTTGAGATGAAATACTTAAGAAAACAAATTGAATAACAGTAAGTAGAAAAGCATAACAGTAGTAGCCAAGTAAATTAGCAGGTAAAGCTGATTTACTTGGTATGTTTATGATGTCCCAATCAATGGCGTGGCCGAATTGGTTGTGTCCGAAAACAAGACACTATTATGACCTTCAAACCCAACATTGACCAATATAAATTTATACTATGCATCAACACAGGCCAGAAAAATGATACTGAAGCCTTCATTATAATTGTATAATTTGCTTCAAGTATCAGGTTATGTCTAAAAAATATTATATTTATTACATTTTATAAAATTTTAAAAAAGGGTGCAAATTAAGGTATACAATATAATACAATTATTTTTAATACAATTTAAAATTAATAACAAATTATTATCAAAATTCATCATTTAGGCCAACTTTACTCATTATTATACTTGAATGGCGAGAAGAATTCAGCTTTTTCATCTAATATAATTATTTAATTTAAATCTATTTCAAATATTTAAATTGTAAGAGATCCTATCATTTTTAAAACTAATTTTAATTAAATTAAAAAACATTAAAATTTAGTTAACAATTCTAAACAACTAACACATTTGCCATAAAAATATTTCATATTCATAATGCTGATACTTTTCTATTACTGAGTCCTGAGCATAAATACTGCCAATCATTCTATGACATCTTTACATTTAGCACAAATGTAAATTTTATATTTGGTAGTTGTAGGAAAATCATTAAATATTTTAAATATCAAATGCTTATAAAAGTATATATTTTAAAATAAAATGTGCTATATAAGTCAATGGTAAGTTCAACAAGAGACTGTTACTAGTAAATAAGCATGGCTTTGAGGAAAAATATTTAGTAATTCTTTAATTTGAGGGGAAGTGCATAATTAGTATTGCAAAATTTCATCTGACTGAACTCATTATGAAATTACATACAGATAAAAGAAAAGAATAATTCACTTACATAAGTTTATGGGGATTTTAAGGATAATTTTCTTTTTTCAATTCAGTTCATTTAACATAAAACAAGAATTTTAAACAAATAAAACTTGTAAATCATTCTGAGAAATATACAGAAATTTAGCACTTCTATAACTTTCTATTGAATGTTGATTAAAACACCAAGAAGTCAGTACATAATAAAGCTTTATAAAAAAATTATTGCTGAAATCATAACTATGAATACAAAATCATTAACTATATACAGGTGGTTCTTTTGTTTTATTCCAAATATCACTGCCAATTTTTGGCATTTTTTCTGCTTTAAAATAATGTATAGATAAGTCATTAAATGCATCATAAATATGAAAGTCATTGTTAATTTTTGTTTCCAAAACAAACTGGGAAGCTAAATATACATATTTTACGTCACTTTGCAGCTTTGACGATGGTTGGTTAAGAATGTATGACTGAAAGCTATTTCCAATAATAATTAAATTTGAAAGGTTTTCATGGTGCCAATTCGCCCACAGTAAATTGTTATACAGCCATGCATCACAATGAGGCATGAAAAAAATTGTTCTGTTTGACACAATACGTATGGCTTTTTCATTAATTGCCAACACATTCAAGACTCAGGTCTTTCAATATCATTTTTTCTTCATCAGAAAATATTGGATCATATATACTAGTAGAAGATGATTGTAAACATTCTTTTAAACATGTTAGCAAAGCCAACTGATAATGTAAAATATAATTTCTTTCAAAAGGTCCTAATCCATAGCAAATAATGTCAATTGCATTATCATTTAGAGAAATAGATGCAAATTTTTCATTATAATTTACTGCATCATAATTAGATAACATATTTGTATCCAAATTTTTTAAAACACAACATAATTTTTCTTTAAAATTTAAGAAATAACTTGTATTTTTCAATTCTTCCATTTTTTCTTTAAATATATTTGAAAATTGAAATGTTTCATAAGAATCTTTTGAAATACTGTATTTATATGACCCACTTGAATTTTTAATTTCTTTATCTGTTTTTCTTATATGTTTTGAATGATTTCGCCTCCCTTTCTTTTTGTGGGTCACAAGTTGAAACCCATCTTCAATTTCCTGTTTCTTCATGATATAATGAATTTTTTAATAAAATCTGGAAAGAAAAGTTAAATTAATAATAGGGCAGAATAAAAAGTCAAACCTCTAATTCATAAACATGTAAGTTCTATTTCTTGTCATTTGTTTTTAATTTGCAATTATCTTTTAAATAATAAAGTCGTATTGTCATAACAATGTACAAAACAAAAAATTATACTATTAAGCACAAAACTCAAACGAAATGAGTGATAATTTATGGATATATAGTAACTATATACGTATAAAAATAAAAATGTTTAGCATATAGATAAAATGATATATAGTTATTATATAGCAATACATATATATTATATATATATATATATATATATAATGCCAAAGAACAATGAAAATTGATATTCTAGTACAATATAGCACAAATAAATCTAGATAATATATATTGTAAAATTTGATCAATTCAAATTCAAACACAAAAAATACATTAAAAGTGAGAAAAATAGGGTTTCATTCCATTATTGGGAGGATTAATATGCTGCCTGTAAAACAAACATTTTCTTTTATTTTTTCAAATCTTATTTTTACCTTATATTCGATACGAAGTGTCGTGTTGTTGTACAATATAGATGATTTGGCAGCGTAATTGAATATTCCTGTTGTTAGGTAGCGCCATCTATCATTAGAAATTATAAACAATCTAAAGAGATTATTTGCTGTGGCACCCCCAATTTAATTTTTGTTTCCAATGAATTTTTTTCAATCTTAATTTGGATATATATTTTTTAAAATAAAAAGAAGCAACAATTATTTTGTTTTATGGTTATTTAATGATCGAGACATATCGTAAATAAAGTGTGCAACAGCTCATTCCATTAAAATAGGATACACGTTTCGAAACCAAAAACATGCATGTTGCTAAATGCCTTTCCATAACTTCTAACAAATCGTCAGAGAGAGCGTAGTAAGTGGAAAATGCATATAAAAGCTGCTTTGGAGATTTAATGCTCATTACCATTTTAAATAATACTCTACAAAAATGTGATGGAATATTTTGATGCAATGTTAAAATATTCACAAATTTGTATGTTCTATAAAATTGTGTTTATTTCTTTAATTATTTTTATATTTTCATTTTAAATTATCTATTTTATTCCTTCAGATTTTTCTCAACGATAAATATGTATATGTATATATATATATATAATGCTTGTAAATAAAAATTAAAGTGCTCCCATGAACCTGAAAGTGGCCCTTTTCTTGAAGTCACTATAGGTTTAGTATAGGTCGAGACATTACATTATTGACTTGTAGGATGGAGGAGTCAAGTAATGTTACGTAACGGCAAACAATAAGGATGTCGTTTCTGTATAACTGAGCAGTAAAAGTGTATGTTGGGATGATACACACGCCAGTGCAGTCATCCAAAGGAATACTTGCTGCCCCCCCGCCCCCCACATACGCTAGACCCAACAAAACTGTGTCTTTGAAGGATAGAACTCTGATAATAGTAAATTCCCGCTTCCCGCCACACCAACAATCTTTGAGAGAGTTACTTTTCAAACAAAATCCTGACTCATCAGCAAAGAGTACAGAAATTCATCTACTTGCAGTCTAATTTTCATGAGTGCACGCCCAATTAAACTTTCCTTTTGATATGAGGGGTGCAACACAATGCTTGGTCCTCTATCATGCAACTTTCCATCATGGAGATTTCTGTTCAGAGTAAATCTTTATCTAACTTTTCCATTGGCTGCTATAAGAAACGATCTCAGGCGGGTTGATGCAGCGGTTTTGTGTCTCCTTGCAGTTAGCTGCAAATTGAGATTACCTACGGTCAGGGCCGGATTTAGATGAAAAGAGGCCCTAGGCTATTTCACTTATGGGGCCCTTTCACCTCCCATTTTTAAGTTTGTAAATTACATGAGAGATAATAAAATATATCATTACTGTGATATATATCAATATGTTAAATGAAACATTTGTGATTGGTACTAATCTTTAAAAAAATGTGGAACAAAAAAAAAAAGTGGTAGAATTTCTCCTTATTTTCGATTCAGTGTTTTAGGGTTTACAGTTTTTAAAATAGTGTAATTTTAATTTTGCTAAAAATTTGAATGTAGGCCCCTCTTGATCTTCGAGGCCCTAGGCTGAAGCCTAATTAGTCTATAGGAAAATCCAGCCCGGCCTACGGAACTTGTTGTTCTAGCTCTATCTAGACTGTATTTTTTAAAAGCTGATTCTGTGTTTAGAAATACAGCATCTTACTATATAGGATTGCCTCTAGCCTGGTATTTTTTTTTTTTTTTTTTTTTTTTGCGCAACGTCTTGGCATTGTTTGGATAGATGATGTCGAGTACTCATATTTAAAAAGTGATTTTCTCGAAATTTCACTACGCAATGCCTACGTACAGAAACTGAAGAACATTTTTATAGTTTGTTTTTGACTGCTGTTCCAATGATTTTTGTTTCATATTGAATGGCAGCAACACTTTTTGCGCATAAGCTACGTATTTTTTATTAAAACTTACTTATTTTTCGCCATGTAATTGAGATTATTAATTACTAATTGAGATTACTCAATTTTTCTGATTTTTTCTTAATTTTTGGAAATTAGAGTATTTATTATTGATTGTTCGTACCTTAATATCTGTTAATTTATCGTCCCCCTTAAGTTCAAAGCTCATGATTTTATACTAAATTTTGTCAAATGTACTTTTTTTGACCACTTGACCAATGACGCTAAACGACAGCAACTCGACTAACTGTTAGTTTGCCTTCATGTTGTGATACAGCAAAACTTTTTACGCATAAGCTACGCATTTTTTTTTTTTTTTTTTTTTTTTTAATAAAAACTTACTTATTTTTAGCCATGCAATCTCAATTTTTTCTGATTTTTCTTAATTTTTGAAAATTAGCGTACTTAGTATTGATTGCTCGTACCTTAATATCGGTTAATTTATTAAATTCCTTCTATTAGCTCACACTCTCCCTATATACACTGAAGTGACAAAAGTCATGGGATAGCAATATGCAAATTTTCAGATGGCAGTAGCATCGCGTAGAACAGGTATAAATGCGCAGTGCTTTCACAGAGCTTTCATTTCTGTTCAAGTTATTCATGTGAAGAGGTTTTGACGTGATGATGACCGCACGACGGGAATTAACAGACTTTGAACGCGGAAGCTAGACGCATGGGTCATGCCATTTCGGAAATCGTTAGGGAATTCAACATTCCCAGATTCACTGTGTCAAGAGTGTGCCGAGAGTATGAAATTTCAGGCATAACATCCCACCATGGACAGCGCAGTGGTCGACCGCCTGCACTTAACGACCGAGACAGGCGACGTCTGCAAAGAGTCGTAAATTCTAACAGACAAGCAACACTGCGTCAAATAACAGCAGAAATTAATGTGGGACGTACAAGGGACTTGTCTGTTAGAACTGTGCGGAGAAATTTGGCTTTCTTGGGCTATTCCAGCAGAAGACCGACTCGAGTGCCTTTACTGACAGAACGACATCGCTTGCAGCGACTCGTGGGCACGTGAGCATATCGGTTGGTCCCTAGATGAATGGAAAACCGTGGCCTGGTCCGATGAGTCACGATTTCAGTTGGTAAGAGCTGATGGTAGGGTTCGAGTGTGGCGCAGACCCCACGAAGCCATGGACCCAAACTGTCAGCAAGGCACTGTTCAAGCTGGCGGTGGCTCCGTAATGGTGTGGGCTGTTTTTTCATGGAATGGACTTGGTCCTCTGGTGCGACTGGACCGAACATTGACTGGAAATGCTTATGTTCAGCTACTTGGAGATCACTTGCAGCCATTCATGGACTTCATGTACCCAAACAACGATGGGATTTTTATGGATGACAATGCGCCATGTCACCGGGCCACAACTGTTCGCGATTGGTTTGAAGAACATTCTGGACAATTCCAACGAATGATCTGGCCACCTAGATCGCCCGACTTGAATCCCATCGAGCATTTATGGGACTTCATCGAGAGGTCTGTTCGTGCCCAAAATCCTGCACCATCAACGCTTTCACAATTATGGACGTCTATCGAGACAGCATGGCTCAATATTCCTGCAGAAGACTTCCAACGACTTGTTGAGTCCATGCCACGTCGAGTTGCTGCACTTCGCCGGACGAAAGGACGGCCGACACGATATTAAGAGGTATCCCATGACTTTTGTCACTTCAGTGTATATCTTGTTCAAATTTTCAATCGTTAATAAAATACTTTTTATAACCCCACTCAAATTTAAATACATTTTTTTTGTACTTGTAGTGGATGACACTTGATGTTAATACAGTTTTTTCAAATATTAATAGATTAATTAAATTTAATTAATTAATTTTAGTTTTTTATAGATTTAAGTTGCATATATCTGCCAATATACTGCGCCAGATAAACTTTAAAAAACTGAATGATAATTATTTATAAAGGGCTTTCTGCAATATAGTAAAAAAAAAAAGTAGGAATTGACTTTAAAATTTTTTTTATTACTTGTTAATTATTAATGTCGGTTTAAATTTCAAGCTCGTGATTTTATACTAAATTTTGTCAAATCTGTGAATAATCTTCTTAAAAGATTACAAAACAGTAAGTATAATATTTTTTTAATAAAAGTATCTGATCGGAGAAAAGTATCTATTTTCATATGTTTAAAAGTTTCTACTAAGAGAAAAGTGTAACTTTTTAATCAATTTTTACCAAATTTGAGATTAAGAAAGCTAATATTCAAAAGATATGCGATTAAGAAGACTAATAATAAAAAAATATCCTCGAATAAGAATACTTTATTTTTGCCATAATCAAAGAAATGGATATCGAGATTTAATGTAAAAACATGTATTATTAACACACAAGAATGGTTTAAAAAATAACAATTTTCATTAATGTAACTGAAAAATAAGTTTTGTTTTATGCCTGTAAAAAATATGAACTTAAAAATGTTCCACAGTAAGTTATTTCTTCATCGTTAGAATGAAGTTCACCATGTAGAATATTTTTTTACTTTTTTTATTTCCAATGGCAGAGCAAGTACAAGAAGAATAAAAAATAGTAATAATAACAAAAATAACAAGGGGAAAAAAATACAAAAGAATAAACGTCCAAAAGATGCAAAGATGACCGAAGTCATGGCCTAAAGAGTTCTCTCGCACGCCAGTAAAGCGCTTTCTCCGAGTCGCCGTCAAGTAACGCACGTCGTTGGAGGTGGTCTCTGTTCATTGGGTCTGTTGAACCACATAGGGGGCAGCCAGGATTCGAAAAGATTTTAATGCAATGGAGATGTTCTGCTAGACAGTCATGGCCAGTCAGAAGTTGGAACTGGGCGACAGCATGCCGTCGCGGATTGCTGGATATTGCTAAAAGATCTTCAGCTCTCCAACGCTTTGACTTAATCTCATTTTGAATTTGTCCATGTAGAATATAGGTTCAATAAAAATAGAAGCAAGATTTGAAAAGATTAAAGTGATCATAATGCATTGCATTATATGTCCTACATCTTTCACTTGCATATTCATATGTTACGAGTGATATATCGCAAGCACTTTGCAATATTGCCATCCGGCATTCCAAACAGTTGAACGACATTTAAGCATGCACTGCATCCGTTCCATCCAATAAAATCAAAGATGCTCGAAGCTATGAATGTTTTCGCGTGATATCCATATTCCAAGTCGCGTACTACCGAATCTTGACAGTAACATGCGCACATTGCCAAACCAAGGGCCAAAATAACGATATTTTTCACAATGAAAAAAATCATGTTTGGAAGACAAAAGAATTGAAGTTTTAAAAAAAAAATATTCAAAGTTTTCGCTTTTGTTTTTTCTGAAAAAAATTCCTGAAGCTCCAATAGGCAGCAATAAATGTCAGTCTTGACATTAAAGTACAATAATTTCCTCAAAAATATTGTAACTACAAAAAAAAAAAAAAAAACGTTTCTGCAATTTCCTCCTCTTGTTCTGTAGCAAGTCTGATAGGAAGTATAAAGCGATAATATTTCCTGTAAAATAAAAAAAAATATATGTGTTAGAAAGTACATTCTTAAAATACTTAATATTAAATGAAAAGATATTTTATTATAATTATTGCACATTTCATGTTTATAAGCAAAATTTATCGCTTGTATCGCAAAATTTATCGTAATTAGTAATTAATGCTTTGGGGGGAAAATTATTTTCTAAGATTAACATCTAAAATTGGGCCTGAATGGTCGAGTGGCTAGCGCTCTGGCGCTCGGTAACACAGGTTTCGGGTTCGAGTCCCGGCGGTGCCATGATTGTTTGTAGTGGTTCGGAATCCACTTTAAAAAGCAGGTCCCGGTCTAATAGGATCGTAGAGCGTTGCGGGGCATTGTGACTCCGCGTCCGTGGCTTATCTTCAAGTTACACGCGCTCCCTGGGTTATACAAAGTGAGTACGTCTGTGCAGCACCTGCTTTAAGGCATCTAAGACCAAGCTGTCTGTATTTGCCAGCTGCATTAGAAAGAAGAAACAAAACATTTAAAATTAAATTTTTTTTTAGAAATAGTTTGATGTTAAAATAGTACACATGTCTTATGTAGAAGACCATGTGTACGATGTGTTACCATACCATAATGAATGAAAAGTTTGTAATTTATCAATTTTTTTTAACAAAATTCCTTATTTACAGAGTGACTCAAGAAGATAGTTGATTCCAATAGGAGGTAGGAGCCTGCTATTATCCTAGTCATATCCATGAAACAGGCAGATTGCTGTATAACCTATCTTCAGTGTCCTGCAGAGCGAGACGCACATCCCATGATGGAGATCTCTTCATGGTTGGAGGTAAAGGTTTGGTTTGATTTGTCACTCTACTGTCCTTTTTTTGCATATTGTAGGCTAATTAGATAGGGACCTACAGTTTAACGTGGATTCCTAACCACTAACAAACATCCATACCAGCCAGAATTTGAACCTAGAGCCTGTGATACCAAAGGCCAGAACGCTAACTAATTGGCCATCAGGCCGTTGAGGTAATGGGGCAGCTTCTGTTATGATGGAACACCTCAAGGTAGATATCTGAGTTGGCTCTTGAACTCTCTACAATCATATTAGACCGGGACCCTCAGTTTAAAGTTGATTGCTAACCACTACAAGCATCCATGACATTCGTGGGACTCGAACCCGAAGCCCGTGGTACCAAAGGTCCTAGTCACTCGGCCATGGTACCTAGTCACTCGGCCATCAGGCCCCTAACAGACAGATTTATTGGGTCCAGAATATGTGAGTGGGCAGGTTCTTTAGACAGTCTCACTGGCCTGTATCTCGTCCCAAGATGCACCATTAATGTTTATTTACGTACAAACGACATTCTTGATCAAATCGTTAATCCTCACGCAGGTGTAGTTGGTGACTCCTTACTCCTAGACTACGGCGAGGCAAACTTTTTCAGTCGCGGGCCAAAAATAAAAAAATAAAAAAAAGAGTATCGGGCCAAGATAACTTTTTTTTAAATTTTAAAGCTAAAGTTAAGGCTATAACCAAACAAGCACTGATAATTTCATCACTATTCACAATGATGCTATAGGTCCGCAATTTGCCTCGGACCGGCAAATTAAAATTCTATCCGCGGGCCGGATAGAATCGTCCGGTGGGCCGTAGTTTGCCCATCCCTTACCCACCGTAGTTGCCATGCCCCGATACTTCTAGATCTTCAAGAGAACTACACTCAAGGGCCAAAACATTATGACCACCCCTACATTTTGCAATGAACTCGCCTGGATGACGTGGAAGGCACGTGATCAGGTGGAAGTGGTATTTAACTGGTATTAAGTGGTGGTATTAATCCATGCCAAGGCGGGTTGAAGTTGTGTTGCGCGACAAAGATGGGCCAACTCGTTATTGACAGGTGGTCTTTGCTTCATCTTATATATGTGAACAAGTGTTTTCACCTATGAACCTTAGAAAAAATTATTTCAGAAGTAGACTGACAGAAGAGCTTTAGCCTCTTTCCTTAGAATCTGTACATAGCACTTCGAACCTCAATATAAGGAAATTTTAAAAATGAAATTGCAATTTTATTCTTCTCGTTAACATATTTGAATTGTAATACTTGTATATTTTTTTTAAAATTTTAGAAAAATTTATCTGGGCCCGCCTAACTCTTTTCTTTCTTTTTTTTTTTTTTTTTTTTTTTTCGATTTTTGGCCCCCGACCGAAAAAGTTTGCCCATCCAGGATGTGGGGGATGCTTTAGGGACACGTTATTACATTTAGTCCTCCTCCTACAATCGCAACATCAAGTTCTCCCACCAAACTTGAAGCAGTAATGAACTTTGTTGCAACTGAGTTAATGAACATCATCCTTTTGAACTTCGAACATCTCTGTTATGCTTGTATTGCTGTTAGATGGTATGGTTCCTTCTTTACATTTTCTTATTTCGTATCTTCCCATTTTCTGTTTGTTTGTTTTTTACAGTATTTTCTTTCCAGAAAATAAGCTTGCTTTATTTTCATTTGTTCCTATTTTATTAATTTATTTTAGATAAATGTTTTTGACAAACTTCATTAAATTCCATTGAATTAAAATTTCACAATCACAATTTTTATGATTTTTTTCCTTAATTTTCGGAGACCAGCACATTATTAATCAATTTATTAAAATTAATTATCTTTTTGGAGACCTGACGAGCATTAAAGATTGAAACATAATACTTTAAAAGCTATGTAAAATTGAAAAAAAAAAGAAAATTTAATATACTTTCGCCATTCAATGTGCAATATTTATTATTATAATATTTTTCTCAAATACACTTTTTCCCCCATAAAACTTAAATTACATTACAATCAAATGATATTTCCTTCTTTAAATAATTCATTAAGTAGTTTTTAGATATGATTTAATAAATTTTTGAAATATAGAAGCAATTACATTTTATATCAAACTGTTTTTAATTTATTTATTTTCTGAATAACAAATTAAACAAAGTATATTTAAAAGCAAAGTTAAGAATAAATCGTTTTTGATGTGTTAATTCAAAATACATACTCTATCACAGATACTTATTAAGAGCTTTTATGCAAGCACTGATATCAGGCACATTAAATAAAAAAAGGCTAATGTTTTTATTAATTTTGATTGGCATCAGCAATCAAATCGCGTTTACCTAGTAGACAAAACCTATATTTTTCGCAAACGATTTACGGAGCATCATCAGCATAGTAAAGTAGGTCTTAGTATAATAGCGGGTTGAAATCTAGAATACTGTACTCCTGAGAAAGTCGCCAATCTTGCAACCCGGAATATTTTCCCAATCTTCAGCCAATTTCTTTAGGGTTATAATACTATAGAGGAATTTTTAACTTCTTTTACTGAACAATATAATGATTATTTATTTCTATTTTTGATAGTTATTTGTAGAATTTTTTAGTTATAGTAAATAAAGAACATAAATACATATTATTTTATATATTTATTCCGATAAATTATTGATTATTCTGAGATTGTTCTTATAACGCATGTTTACAATATATGATACAGAAAATAAACATTTTTTTTTATGCTGCCACTCATGAAAATACGAAACAAACAAGAAGAGCGATTTTTTAATTTATTAATAATTTATATTTATTATCAAATAATAATTTTCTTTTTATTGCTGTTGAAATAATTAAGGTCTTTTAACAACCATACTTTCAATTTGCTCGAAAAAATGTTATTTTTTATTTTTAGAACATTAGTTCAGGGCGAAAACGTCGATCGAGTGTTTCTTTTTATTGCTGTTGGCATAATAAGGTTTTGTGGCAACCGTTATGTAAATTCACGTGGAAAAATGTAACTTTTTAATTTTAGAACATTAGTTTACAGAAGAAAAAGGCCATTGGAACGCATTAAATTTTTTGTGGTTTTCTGATGTTGTTCTTTTTTTTTCTTCGTTCATTTGATAAGAATATGTATGGTATCCACCAACAAAGGATATATCAGAATAAAATGTAAGTTATTATTTGGTTATTTTTTTCTTCTTTTTAAATAATTTTGTTTCGTCATTCGAATTCGGTATCGTAAACAATATGAAATAGTTTTTGACATACTAAAAAAATAAAATAAATAAAAAATTGGCGTATTAGCGAATAATTTTGCGTAATTTTATCATACCAGCGATTATTATCTTCGTCTAAATGATACATTTATGTGAATTAGCAAAACGTAATTCCACATAATAATTTGGCGATAAAGCGATTAAATTTGGCGTAAAAGCACTTCAAAAAAGCTAAAAAGTTTTCGCTTAGCTAAAAAGTTTGACGATAAAGCATTTGAAGGTTTAAAATTTTTACAGGATAGTGATAATATTTGACATTACAGGATAAACTTTAGCTTAAAAGCACTTTCAGGAATAAACTTTGGCGTAATAGCTATTTGACTACTAATGTTGGCGTAATAACACTGTTTGGCGAAATAGCATTTTATGATTAATCGAACTTTGGCAGCTATTTTGTTTGTTTACTTGGCGATTTGGCATCCCTGTGAAGGGTTTTGGCGTAATATCATTTTTACCGCGAAAACTACCTGGTTCATTCATTACTATGCTTACTTGGCGATGCATTTGGCACAAAGGGTATGGGATTCTAGATTTTTACCCAGTAGCGAAATATAATAGGTTCCTTTATTTTTGCAAAATGTTAGTTGTAGCAATTAACTTTGGTAAAATCGCAGAAAAGGGGTCATTTGAATTTGGCGTCAAAAAAGTCTTTTCGCCAAAATTTGCCAAGTAACGGGTTGCAACTCTAAGTGAAAGAATAATAGTATAATTTTCAAGTAATTTAATATTAAAACCAGTATTTAATTTAAATCCAACTATAGTAAAATCAAATTATTGACATTTTAAATCATTGGATGTCAATCAGGTTTGAATGCAGTTAGATTTTAAATGTGTATCAGGCATGGTATAAACTCGGTTAAAATCTAGGATACTGTACCCCTGAGGAAGTCGCCAACCTTGCAACCCTGAATATTTCGCCAATTTTCCGCCAATTTCTTTAGGGTTGCAATACTATAATTAGAGGAATTCGTAGCTTCATTTTCCAAACAATATAATGACTATTTATTGTTATTGTGATTATATTATTATTTGCAGTAAATAAGAACAGAAATATATATTCTTTTAAATTAGTATTCCAATAAATTACTGATTATTCCGAACTTATTCTTACAACGTACGTCGGTCACTGATTCAGAACATAAACAATATTTATGAAGTTGCCACTCAGGAAAGTAAGAAACAAACAAGAAAAACGATTTTTTATTTATTAATAACTTATATTTTATTCTTAAATAATTAACTTTCTTTTTAAAGATGTTCGTTTAGTTAGGATTTTGTGACAACCGTAATTAGAATTTGCTCGGAATATTTTAAGCTTTAGCTTTTTAGAACGTTAGATAACGTTACAATTTAAATTTTTAATAATTAAAATAAATTAATATTAATAAAATAATGTGTCCGGAAAATTTGATAATTATCTGGCAGAGTGCATGTGGCGGCGCCAGCACAAATGTGACATCCGCAAAATAATTTATGATTTCACCGATGGAATAAAATGTTTGTTTCCACCACAGAGGAAGAACATACCACAATAAAAGGTAAGTTATTCTCTAGTTTTTTCTTCTTTTTTATCTTTTGTTAATATTAATTTATCATTCGAATTCGGCTTCGTAAAGAACATGACTTATGACATTACAAAAAAAAAAAAAAAAAAAAAAAAAAAAAAAGAATTGGCGAATAACTTTGGTGAAATTTTATCATATCGAAATTTTATCAATTAACAGCGATTATTATCTTTGTTTAAACGATACTTTTTGTGACTCAGCAAAATAAAATTCCACATAATAATTTGGCGATAAAGCGATTTAATTTGGTGTGAAAGCAATTTAGGAATAAAATGTTGACAAAGTAATGATATATTTTGGCGTTAAAGCGGCAATATGTGGCGTAAAAAGAAAACATTAAAAAGTTGACATAATAGTGGTAAACATTTGGCGATAAAGCGATATAAATTGGTGTAAAGGCATTTTATATATAATTTTCTTGGCATAATAGCGCTAAATTTCGGCTTAAAAGCGGTTTCATTTGGCGCAAAAGTATTTCAGAGATAAAAAATTGGCGATAAATCATCAACTTTTGGCGTAAAAGCGCCTCAAAAAACAAGATTCACTTAGTGAAAAAAAAATGGCTATAAAGTGATAAATATTGGCGATAAAGCATCAACTTTTGCCGTAAAAGCGCCTCAAAAAACAAGATTCACTTAGTGAAAAAATGTGGCTATAAAGCGATAAATATTGGCGATAAAGCATTTTTGGCTTAAAAGAAGTTATATAACAAAAAATTTGCTTAGTGAAAAATGGCTATAAAGCGAGCGATAAATGTTGGCGATAAAGGATAGTGATAATATTTGGCGTTAAAGCGATAAACTTTGGTTTCAAAGCCTTTTCAGGAATAAACTTTGACGTAATAGCTATTTGGCTGCTAATGTTGGTGTAAAAGCACTGTTTGGCTATAAATTTTGGCGAAATAGCACTTTACAATGACACCAAACTTAGGCAACCTTTTTGTCTGTTTACTTGGCGATTTGGCAACACAGTAAAGGATTTTGGCGTAATATCATTTTACCGCGCAAACTACCTGGCCCATTCATTTCTATGCTTACTTACCGACTTGGCAACTTGGCGATGTGTTTGGCACAAAGGGTACAGGATCCTAGATTTTAACCATAAACTCCTCATATGTGATTAAGTCATACAATAGAAATTGAAGTAAGAAAAAAAACCGTCAGATTTTGATGAAAATTAGCAAAAAGAAGCATGAAGATCTCTTATGTCCTATAAAAGTTAACTAAAAAACTATTATTTATTAGAAGGTATTTAGGAAAAATTGCAGAATAGTGGTCGTTGGGATTTGGAGTCAAAAAAATGTTTCGCCAAAGTCTGCCAAGTTACGGGTTTCAACTGTAAGTGAGGCGAATTGTAAACATTATAAGAAATCCGAGTTACCACATTTGGTGACTTATTGCACATTTGGCGTCACAAAAAAGTAGCCAAATCCCAATGACTTCTATTTTTCGATTTGGCCGGTATTTATTCACTGTTTTCTGATTTATTACAACTAGAAGATAATATTCCAAGTGTGATATGCTAGTCTAGGTATAGAGTCTTGCCTTACGTTATTTTTTGACTATTTATTTATCAACCTCACACAAAGACTGTTTTTTCAAAACGACTGCTATCAGTGGAAAGTTATTTTTTCTCAAAAAAAAAAAAAAAAAAAAAAAAAATGTTTTTACTTTATGGGGCTGCTAAAAACATTATGAAAACATAAACACAATGCTAGTATCAAGTAATGTAAAGAAACATTATGTATATATTTAAAATCGTGTTTAATAATGTTTTCGTCTGTGTTAGAAAATGAATTAAAATGAGTAAACCTATTTGTATATATTTAAAAATAAATTGAGATATGAATATATATATATATGAATATTCAAGTATGTATAATATAAATAAACAAATCTAAAATAGAAAATAAATTTTTTAATCTTTTTTTTTTCCTGCTTCGCTATTATTAATTTGGCAAGAAAGTAATCTAATTTCAATTAAATTTCAATGTATATTTTTAAAGGTGAAAATTGAATCTTTTTACTAACCCCGTGAGAAATTGATTAATATATTAAACTACTTATGAAATATATATAATGCCATAAATGGGCATAATCTCTTGGCAGAATTGTAGAATAGGGGCCGTTGGAATTTGGCATCAATAAATCTTTTCGCCAAATAATTTATTGCAATTGTAAATAAGTGAATTACAAACAGTACAAGAAACACGGTCTACCATATTTGGTGCCATAAATACATCGCCAAATCCCAACGGCCCTTATTTTGGGATTTGGCCAATTTCTTTTCTGTTATATGAATAAATATGTGATAAATAACTTCCATGGATTTTATGTGTTGCCCGAGTATATGTGATCATTGAAATTCACAAATTTGTGTTTCTGCTATACTTACATATTATATTTCTTGTAGTTAAGATTAATTGTTCTTGTTGTTGTTGTTTCTTATCCCACTTGGCTGGCCAAGCCCACGAGCCCATATGTACTCATGATTGAAGGGGAAGGAAGCAGCTTCTGTTGTAATGGAGCACCCGTAGGTAGAAGCCTGACTTTTGCTCCGTGACGCTCTTACAGTCATAGGAGACCGGGACCTACGGCTTAAAGTGGATTCCGAACCACTACAAACATCCATGGCACCGCCGGGATTCGAACCCGAAACCTGTGGCACCGAGCGCCAGAGCGCTAGACACTCGGCCATTCAGGTCCCAAATTTGCCAACGGCACGCAGTGTTCCCAGATGGTCATCCACCCAAGTACTGACCACGCCCAATGATGCTTGACTTTGGTGATCTAACGAGAACCGGTATAGCATGGTACGGCCGTTGGCGCAAGATTAATTTTATACGTAAAAATTGCAGAGCAACGTTATGAAAGTTAAAAAGATTTTGAAATTAATACAACGGAAGATAAATACGGATGAATTAGTGCAGACATTTTTTTTTTCCATTCGACTCGTGGCCTGCTTCAGATTCAAGGAGATTCAATGGCGATTTGGGTAATGTGTGTAAAGTGTCTCGCATCGATAGTCAGGTTGCCTGATAAAAGTTGATCTAGTTTTCTCCTATGTGAGATGCAAATGTGGGACAGTAATCTGTTAAAGTTCTCAGGGAAGGCAAAGATGTTGTCGTAACTTTATCATCCATTAGTGGGCAGTTCATGACATATAAAAGTGGATCTACGATGATGTTAAAAAAAATTTACTTTTTTAGCCCCATAAAGCAAAAATTTGTAATTAAAGCGCACTTCGAATCTTGAACAATAGAACTGAAGAGTATTTGTAGTAGTATTTGTAACAGTAGTATTTGCTACGCGCTTATTGTATAGCAAAATTAACATAGGATTCGCAATTCAAAACTACCAGAGTTGCCTGACATTCAGACGTCTATAAAAAAAGGGGGGCGGGGTGATATCAGACACTTCAGGGGATTTTGGATTGCGAATGGTGGTGTTTCTAATTCATCTCTTTTCATTTCTATTTTAATTTCTGTATATCGTTTTATGTCATCGTCTTTTTATGTCTTTTATATGTCATCGTTTATATATGGCGCATTTTTATTTCCTTAGTGTTAATGTAATGTCTAAATCAATTAAAAAAATATAGCCAAAAGTTTTCTAAAAAAAAAAAAAATACAATTGAAAAAAAAAAAATAAAGCCGAAATATTTAATTTTAAGTTCAATTGATGTTCCTTCGGTAATTTTTTACTAGCCGCATTTAAAGTTCGGAGCCACATGTAATAGATAATTATTATAATAATTACACTTATTATCTATTACATGTGGCTCCGAACTTTAAATGCGGCTAGTAAAAAATTACCGAAGGAACATCAATTGAACTTAAAATTAAATATTTCGGTTTATGTTTTTTAATTGTATTTTTTTTAGAAAACTTTGGCTATATTTTTTTAATTGATTTAGACATTACATTAACACTAAGGAAATAAAAATGCGCCATATATAAACGATATTTGGTGATGTATCACTTGCGCTCGTCTAATGGAAAAGTAGATTCCGAACCACTCTTAAACATCCATGGTACCGCCGCGACTCTCAACCCTGTGGTATAGAGCGCTGGCCACTCGGCCATCAGACCCTAAAAAGAATTAAACTAAACTATCATAAATTTCATAAAAAGTAATCAAACTCCTATGTGTCTGCACGTTAAACACAGGAAGAGCAAAACAATTAAAGATTCATTATATTTTAATGCATGAAATAGTCACTGATAACACTGATAAAATATGCATATACATAAAAGCATTATACTAATAAAAACTGAGTACATATTAAATATTCAAGTTAGGTTGAAGCAAAGTCGGTGCAATGTATAAATCATCAGTGGCGAACACTGTGCAAAGCTAAATAATCTTTATATCTGAAATTCAGGGAAAAAAAAAAAAAAAAAAAAAAAAAAAAAAAATCATCAGGTCTTTGAAAACAAAATGTTTGAAAATAGAAATTTCATTCAAAATTGTTTAGTTTGGTTCGTCGCTTTACGGTCATTTTGTACACCTTTTAGGTTAATTAGACCGAGACCCACAGTTTAACGTGGATTCCAAACCCCGGAAAACATCCATGCCACCGCCAGGATACAAACATGAAGCCTGTTGTACCAAAGACCAGAGCGCTAGCCAATTGGCCGTCAGGTTGCATTCAAAATTGTTTAAGAAATTTGTAGTAGTCTATGCATGCAATAATGTTGTCTTAAAACATTGTATTAGGACACTATTTTAATTAAACTTAAACTACAATAAATTTCTTAAAAAGTAATCAGATTCCTATGTGATCGCACGTTAAACAAAAGAAGATAAAAACAGCTAAAGATTCATTATATTTTAATACATGAAATATTCATAACACTAATAAAATAGCTACCAGTACATAAAAGCATTATACTAATCAAAACTGAGTACATATTAAATATTCAAGTTAGATTGGAGTAAAAGGAAAACATATTTTAAACGCGTTTCACTCAAATGGAACTGTTTAATCCAATGGCCTTACAGGATTTACAGTATAGTATGTTTATAGGATGCATTTTAGGTATATATGAATTAGGTATGCATTTTAGGTACCATAACACAAAAAACTGCTTTTAACAATACACTGTCCTCATAACATTCAAATACATAATTGGGGACATATTAAATATTCAAATTGGACTGAAGTAATAAGAAAAACATAGTTTAAACGCGTTTCATGTAGATGGAACCGTTTAATTCAATGGGCTTATAGGATTTGCAGTATAGAATGAATATACGGTGCATTTTACACATACCACAACACAAATAGCTTTTTTTAACATTACACTGTCCTCATAAGATTTAAACACATCAGACAAAGTCGCGCCAGCAAAAATCAACAAAAACAAATAACAATTCTCCTTGTATAATTCATCAGGTATAATAAAATGTTCTTCATAACTCCTCCAAACACCCCATAACATTGAAAAAAGGACCAAATTTGACAAAATGCACGGAATCGACAATACTTGATTAACAAAATTTCTAAATTCATTCCATATATATTCCATTTTCAGAAAACAAACAATTATTTCCAATGATATGCCAATTCGATTTTTTAAAAAAATTTCTTGAAAAATTTTTTTTCCTGTAAAAAGAAGCTATTGTTAAAATTTCTGATCATAAATTAAATTAAATATAAAGAAGCAATAATTCAAAAAATATTTTTAAATATTTTTTAAAAAATTACAGATGTTAAATCCATTCTAATAAGCGAAATTTAACGACCAGTCACTTATAAAGCAATTCTTGAGGGCAATTTTTTTTTCCCTGTAAAAAAAGCTATTGACTAAAATTTCTAATCATGAATTAAATTAAATGTAAATAAACAATAATTCAAAAAATATTTTTTTAAAAATAAAGATACTTTAAAATATTTTTAACAGCAATCAATTACAAAGAAATTTTTACATCACAGCAATGAAATGTGACAATATTTTGGATTTGATTCAGATGATTATTAATTTGAGCATAAATATTTCGATTTTAATGTGTAATGAAAACAGAAGAAATTACGTGCTATATATATATATATATTATATATACACTCAAGAGCCAAAACTTTTTGACTACCTGTCAATAACGAGTTGGCCCACCTTTGGCGCGCAACACAGCTTCAACCCGCCTTGGCATGGATTAATACCACCACTTAATACCAGTTAAATACCACTTCCACCTGATCACGTGCCTTCCACGTCATCCAGGCGAGTTCATTGCAAAATGTAGGGGGTCATAACGTTTTGGCTCTTGAGTGTGTGTATATATATATACGAGTGTATATATATATATATTTGTTTTTTTTCTTTGTGATACACAGTATTCAAGCTCAAACATTTAAATTTGGCTCGTACATAGGCTATGATCTGCGTAAGATAGCAGGCAGACCACTTTAAAATTTGGAGTTACCCTTTTCCTCCTTAATTTCCGTGCTGCCTGATGACCAATTGGCTAGCGCTCTTGCCCTTGGCACCACAGATTTCAAATTCGAATACTGGTGATGGTTCAGAATGATTATGAATGGTTCGAAATCCACATTAAACTGTAGGTCGCGGTCTGATTAAACCTAAAGTGTGCACAAAAGTGAACGTAGAACGCCAAACCAATTTTGATTCTTTTGTACTTTTTTCAATTCATTCTATTAGCTCACACTCTCCCTATATACGTCCCATAAATGCTCGATGGGATTCATGTCGGGCGATCTAGGTGGCCAGATCATTCGTTGGAATTGTCCAGAATGTTCTTCAAACCAATCGCGAACAGTTGTGACCCGGTGACATGGCGCATTGTCATCCATAAAAATCCCATCGTTGTTTGGGTACACGAAGTCCATGAATGGCTGCAAGTGATCTCCAAGTAGCTGAACATAAGCATTTCCAGTCAATGTTCGGTCCAGTCGCACCAGAGGACCAAGTCCATGCCATGAAAAAACAGCCCACACCATTACGGAGCCACCACCAGCTAGAACAGTACCTTGCTGACAGTTTGGGTCCATGGCTGTAAAGGGGTCTGCGCCACACTCGAACCCTACCATCAGCTCTTACCAACTGAAATCGTGACTCATCGGACCAGGCCACGGTTTTCCATTCATCTAGGGACCAACCGATATGCTCACGTGCCCACGAGAGTCGCTGCAAGCGATGTCATTCTGTCAGTAAAGGCACTCGAGTCGGTCTTCTGCTGGAACAGCCCAAGAAAGCCAAATTTCTCCGCACAGTTCTAACAGACAAGTCCCTTGTACGTCCCACATTGATTTCTGCGGTTATTTGACGCAGTGTTGCTTGTCTGTTAGAATTTACGACTCTTTGCAGACGTCGCCGGTCTCGGTCGTTAAGTGCAGGCGGTCGACCACTGCGCTGTCCATGGTTGGATGTTATGCCTGAAATTTCATACTCTCGGCATACTCTTGACACAGTGGATCTGGGAATGTTGATTTCCCTAACGATTTCCGAAATGGCATGACCCATGCGTCTAGCTCCAACTAACATTCCGCGTTCAAAGTCTGTTAATTCCCGTCTTGCGGTCATCATCACGTCAAAACCTCTTCACATGAATAACTTGAACAGAAATGAAAGCTCTGCGAAAGCACTGCGCATTTATACCTGTTCTACGCGATGCTACTGCCATCTGAAAATTTGCATATTGCTATCCCATGACTTTTGTCACGTCAGTGTATATCTATTATATATAATTCCCGTGTCACGATGTTTGTCCGCGATGAACTCCGAAACTAACCATCCGATTTTAACTTTTTTTTTTTTAAATGTGTGTTTTGTTCCAATTTGAGAAATAGGATAGTTTTTATACAGATTTTTTTCGTATTTAATTGCAAAATCGGTTAAAATCTACCGTTGAGGGAGTCGCCAATCTTGCAACCCTGAATTTTCGCCAATTTTCCGCCAATTTCTTTAGGGTTGCAATACTGCAATTAGAGGAATTCGTAGCTTCATTTTTCGAATAATATAATGACTATTTTATTGTTATTTCGATAATTAATTGCAGAATTCTTATTTGCACTAATTTCATCGTTGGAGTAAAAAGTTTGTTTCCACAACAGACGAAAGATATACCACAATAAAAGGTACATTAGATGGCGCCGTGTCTCGATGCCTGTACTACATAAACGTAAAATTCCCATGTTCTGAATATTATTGTTTTATTTACTACTTTAAATTTTGTGAAAATTATATTGTATGAAATTTATATTATTTCTATGAGAAATAAATCAAATATATGTAAGTATTACCTGATTTGATTATCAATATTTTTTTATTTTCTAAGTTTGAATTTGAATTGGAATAAAATATATGGAATGAAAAGTTGTGAATCAAAACATTGAACTTTTCTATGCTTAAAGTTTGTCAACATGTGTTTTATTTGATTAAGAATTCTAAAATGAAATGTGATCTAACAAGATAATATAATATAGACAATATAATTTTAAAGAAGATGAATTTTAAGGATTTTTTGAAAAGTGTGAAAATGAAGTAAACTCTGAAATTATTTGATATAATGATAACATTAAAATTTTATAAAAGGTATTATAATAGTTGCAAGTTGAAAATCAAGGACATTTTATTTTAAAAACTTTTGTTATTTGAAAAACAAAGAATTTGAGTGATTTGATTATTGGCGAAGAAAAATTGATAAAATGGTACTTTTTTAAGTTGGAAGTTATTTAAAGAAAACAAAACAAATAAATAAGTGAGTAATTTTTGATCCAAATGTTACAAAAACTTTGTATTTATGTTTTTCATAAATATTTACAGGGAAATGATTATAGCTACATAAATATTTTTTATTTTAATTGTTAAACTTGGAATTACATGCAAATTTTTGGAAGAATTTTGTGTCGACAGCATTTAAACTAGCACAAAATAATAAAGATATAAATTTACCAGAGGTCTATTCACTGTAAAATGTTAGTACAAACAAATACAAACTCATAAATTAAAAAAATATTGATTTGATTTCAGGTTTTGTAACAGTATCAATTTTTGGCCATTTCTACCCTTATTTTAGCTTATAAAAATTAAAAAAAATAATAATGAAATTTTTTTATGGGAAATCATTAGTTTTTAGATACATTCAATCCAAAAATATGTACAAAGATAAAAAATTTCAAAAAAATTTCTTCGAAGGTGTTCGTGTATCTTAAACGATCGTTTGCATTTGAATTTTATTGTGAATTTTTTTTTTTTTTAAGTCTTTTCTTATTATATCCCGATTTTATTTTAATTGTATTGTATTTTTCAATTATCAATTTCAGTAAAAGACCACCAAAAAAATCGAACCTCAGAATCCGTGTTTCTCCCATGGGCAGCTGCATGTTGCATGCTCACGTGTTCGAAAACCATCGAATTTATTTATTTTGACTAAAGACAGACTAACAAGAAATATTGTTCATCGCTTAGTTCTTAGTTAAATGAAAGTAATGATTATTAAAAATTAAATTAGGTAAAATAATTATAAAACAGTCTTAAAAATCAACATTATCTACCTCATTCATTAAATTAATAAAAATTAAACATTTTCTATTCGTTGAAGCTTAATTTGATCTTTTCAACATTCTTTACCAATCACTTACTTAACAATACCAATTATAGTATCTAATAATTGAACGAAATACAAGAAAGCCACAGCAACGCGTGGCCGGGTCCTCTAGTAATATATGTATTAAAAAAATATGAAACGAAATATAGATGCAAAACCTTCAATTTCTTTTTTTAAATTATATTACTAAATTAATTAAATAAACCATTGAATTTATTTACAAATAAATCAAAAGTTTATAAAGAAATTGACAAAATTCTTATGTTTTTTCTTTATAAGGAGTTATATCAATAAATATGACATATAAAAAAGGTCAAATATATTATGTTCAAAATTTTCTCCTAATAACTATCTATTGTTATGTATACAATCATTGAGCTCAATACAAATTATGTTTTGGTATATTCTCATTAGATTCAATACCACGATAGCTAATTATATAGTAATTACGTTTTATTGAAAATTAATCATATTTATTGTAATTGGTCTAACCTTAATATTATTTTGATTGTGAGATGGTTTATAGAAGAGATTTCATACCAATATTTTGATAACGAAAGATAAATTTTATTTCTACTCCTCTAACTTTTGTCAATATAATAGCTGTAAATGAATAAATCTCTCAACTATAATTGCTGCAATATATTGTTCTTCGTTTTTTACTACAGTAATTGCCTATTGCTGTGTAAAAAAATCATTGGACTCAATACCAGTAATCTTTAAATAGAATATTTTAAATGGAAACAATATCATTATAGTAATATAATATTTTCCCCATATTTTATTGAAAAACACTAATAGCTAATTGTGCATTTGATCTGACCTTATCTTTGTTTTGGTAGTATGGAGGGTTTATGGAATATGAGATTCAGTATTATTATGAAAAGAATATTTTTAGTACAGAAGCTTCCCGCTTGCCTCGGGTTCATGGACTTGGTCTAGATGCTGTTATCGAACAAATAGGATAAGAAACAAAATGAACAACAGAAACAATATTTATTTTGTTTCTTCTCTGTTTATTAGTGTCCATATATCATATGCAGTTGAACAAATCTTACAAATAAAATTGATCAAATATTGATCATCAAACATTATTCATTGCAATAACTGTCCATTGCTGCGTGAAAAACAATTAAACTCAATAAAAATGAACTTTTAGATAGCTTAGTATTCGATTTAATATCTTTACCTAATAATTAATATCTAATGGTCTAACACTAACATCATGTTGCTGAGAAAGGGAAGGTATGGATTATAAGATATCACATCATTATCATCAGAAAAAAAAGTTGTACTTTATATCTTCTCTGTCATTACATCGATATTTTTAAAAACAAAAATTAATTACATTTTATATTATAAAATTCAATTTTATAGCTTTGAATCAAAATGCACTTTTAAAAATTTCAACTAAATCCTTTCTCTTATCTTCCTTATAATTATTTAAATACGCTTATATATTTAAGAATTCTTATTTAAAATGTAATATAGAAACATGTAATTTAAATTAACTTTAATTAAAATTGCATTTTATTAGCTGATTTACATAAATAGTCACAAATATAGAAATACAAAAATTTAAAAAAATCTTAAACTTAAAAATAATAAGTTTTAATATTGTTGTATTTCAATCTTATACTATTACCCTAGATATATAATCAAAATAATCAATATTATATTGAATAGTGCAAACTATAGATGAATAGTGAATAGTATGAATAGTTCAAATAGATGAATAAGGCTTCTATAGATGAATAGTGCAAATAACGATTGTTTGATAGCAAAACAGACATAGTGAAATATTTGAATGAATAATTATTTAATAAATAATTGCTTAGATAAGATATAATTTCTCAGTTTTCGAATAGTTATTAATCACAAGACTATGAACAATTATGAATAAATTATTTGATAGCGTAGTACATTAATGGACTACAATGAGTAATGTGAGAAATTACAATATATATTTCGTTAAGTTCATTCATTCCCTTACATGATATAGTTTATTTAATATTTACACTTTTTTATGTTTGCTTGATAATCCCTTCATGAAGGAAATACCACTTCAGTGGATCTGTGTTATTTTTAGATGAGCGAAGAGTGGTGCTGCTTTCCAATAACACTTTTAAGCTTAAATCCCTTCATATTTTTATAGGAATAAACCTGATCATCATCAACCAGACTATTTAACTTTACCAGAGAATCCTTCATAAACGTAATCGAATCAACTAGCTTTTTCAAAATGACTGTAACTAATACAACTAAGTAATCAAATTTTTATCATTTTACTACCTTGCTACCTTATATATAGAAAATTTATTAGATTAAAAATGTATAAATTATTCAATTTATTAGATTAAAGATGTATTAAAGATTCAATTTATCTGATTAAACTTGCATAAAAGATTCAATTTATCAGATGAAACATGTATAAAAATTCAATTTGTCAGATTCGACACGTATAAAAGATTCAATTTATCAGATTAAACATGTATAAATTATTCAATTCATCAGATTTTAACATGTACAAAAAATTTAATTTATGAGATTAAACATGTATAAAAGATTCAAGTTATCACATTAAACATGTATAAAAGATTCAATTTATCAGATAAAACATGTATAAAAGATTCAATTTATCAAATTAAGCATGCATAAAAGATTCAATTTATCAAATTTAAGATGTGTTAAAGATTCAATTTACCTGATTAAACTTGTATAAAAGATTCAATTTATCAGACTAAACATGTATAAAAGATTCAATTTATCAGATTAAACATGTACAAAAGATTCAATTTATCAGATTAAAGATGTATAGAAGATTCAATTTATCATATTATACATGCATAAAAGATTCAAATTATCAGATTATACATGTATAAACGATTCAATTTATCATATTAAAGATGCATAAAAGATTCATTTATCAGATTAAACATGTTTAAAGAATTAAATTTATACATGTATAAAAGATTCAATTTATCAGATTAAACATTCTGTTTATCGTGATAATTTACCGTTTAATCTGATAAAGTGAATCTGTATTAAAGTTTCAAATTATCAGATTATACATGTATTAAAGATTCAATTTATCATATTAAAGATGTATGAAAGATTCATTTATCAGATTAAACATGTACAAAGAATTAAATTTATACAAGTATAAAAGATTCACTTTATGAGATTAAACATTCTGATTATCGTGATAATTTACCGTTTAATCTGATAAAGTGAATCTGTATTAAAGATTCACTTTATCAGATTACAGATTAAACATGCATAACAGATTCAATTTATCGGCACAAAGATGTATAAAGGATTCAATTTATCAGATTTAAACATGTATAAAAAGATTCAATTTATCAGATATGAACATGTATAAAAAGATTCAATTCATCATTATTTAAATAAACGCAACAATATTACTTTTGAAATATTTCAACAAACAAAAAAAAATAGACTTTGGATAAAATTTTGATCATTCTATTCATACAAAACTTTCTCATCTCCATAACAACAACAACAACATCTCAAAAATCACCTCGCAATATTTATTCCACGTTTCATCTTGGGAACTGGAGTCAGAAAAAGCATGTGAGCAACCATCAAGAAAGGAGAGAAAAATCCCCAACTTGGTGAGAAAAAAGGAAAAAAACAAAACGTTCGTTTCCCTCCCTGATTGATGATCGCGAGTTGATTCTTTGAAAAGCCTTCTGGGAGCTTATCCCATCGTATGAGGATGTATCTTCGGATAACAGGGATGTTCTTGCCTAGTACGGGATCAGCGGACGTTGTTCTACACAAATTCTCTCTGTACTAGATTGTGTACATGGGCTCCCTTCATTTCTCGTTAGAATTGAAATGGAGCCAGGCTGATTGATATACAAATTAGATTGGTGAAAGTAGGGACTGCTTTTAGGAGGTGCAAATGGATGGAGGTTCCTGGCGTATTGCAATTTTAAACAGGGAAAATTAGATTTCAATGCAGGCAGGGAAGCTTTCTGTTTGTTGGTACTGGTGTGCTGGAAATACCCTGCAGATGAATTTACATTAGATGGGAATATATAAGTTGTACTGCGCTTAGCTGTACAGTGGGGATTAGATGTATTAGCATATGCATTAACACGAATAAAATTATTGCATTTGATAAAATTTTTGTAAACATATTTTCATGTACAGTAAAAAAAATAGTTTTATCAATTAGACTTCTGCTGTTATCAGTTAGTCATTTAATATAAATGTATTAAACCATTTAAAGTATTAGTTTTAATTGTTTTATATATTTAAAAGTAACCTGTCTCTAAAGATTGTATGTTTGTCTTTTACTAAAAAAAATATATTGGTTTTAAAATATATGTATTAATAATATAGGATCTCCAGTCAAAATTTTTTTAAAAAACAAGTAATATATAAAAAAAAAAAAAAAAAAATTGAAGTCAATTCCTAGTTTTTCCTACTAGAAAGTCCTTTATAAATAATTTTCATTCATTTTTTAAGTTTATATGGCGCCATCTATTGGTAGATATACGCAACTTAAATTTAAATAAAACTAATATTTATTAAATAAATTTAATTACTGAATTAATATTAGAAAAAACTGTATTAACATCCAGTGTCATCCACTACAAGTTCAAAAAAATATATTTGAACTTGAGTAGATGAATAAAAAGTATTTTATTAACGATTGCAAATTTGAACAAGATATATATAGGGAGATTGTGAACTAATAGAAGGATTTGAATATTGACGAAATTTGAGAGAATCACATGTTTAGATTTACTCTTTTGTTTCATTTAATTACAAGATTCAATTCCTACAAGATTCTAACCAAGACTGAATAAGGTTTCTTTGGATATTGTTTTAAAATAAATTTATTAATAATATAGGATATCCCAAAATGTATTTCAAAACACGACTCATGTTGAGTGAACCCACACATGATTAACAGCACCTTTTTAATTTTTTTATAAATCATTTACATTTTTATACAATATATTAATTTATTATTTTTATGCCATTATATTATTTCATTTAAATATTAATCATCAAATCAATATATTATTTTTTTACTTCTTATTTTTATTTCCTTATAACTTATTCACATATTTATTTCATATATTATTCATTCATCAAGTTTCTGTAGTGGTAAATAAATCTCAATGTGAGCATCACTACTAGATGAATAATTGTTAAAATGATAATTTTTCTCTCGCTAAGTGTTCAGCAGTATCTAATGTGTTTTTGATACACCTTCTGCAGTTTTCAAATTTTCAAAATTACGAACTGTTTGTTGGTGCATATTTATTTTAATGAAGCCCCACAAAAAACGACCTTTGGTGTTATGTTCGAAGACCTGGGAGGCCAGTCAGTGAAGTTTGATCTTTTGATTAAACGTCTTATTTTAAAACTCGAAAACATTTTCATGAAAATGCATACAATTCCGTTTTAAAAGATGAGAAAATTTGAAATAATCCATGAGATGGCAATGTTCTCCAACATATAAAGATAAATTGTCAGTCACTGCCATTTCTGCTGGTGGATCCTATTTTTGTGAATACCTAAAACATGTTGACTTTTGATATGTTTACTTTCCTATTTGACAATTTTGGGGGAATTCTTATTATCCAAACACTGCAAACTTTTTACAAGCTTGGGTTGCAGATTCATCACCAAATACCACTTGCGTTAAGCATTTCAGTTCTTAAAATCATCCCAAAACACTTGTGACTTATTGATAGGGTACATGCGGGACCTTGGCAGAAAACTTGAACTTGAATAAAGAGTTTAAATCAATCATCCATCAATAAAGAATAACTTTCATATGGTCCTCACAATATAAACCATTACTTTGGATTATTTATCCTCTATTTAGCATGAATGCAGGCAATATAGTTTATTCGTATTCAGCGATAACGCTTTGCGAATAGACAGTTTCATTTCCTGCTGTCTATGTAGACAAACACGTACGACATAGACAAACATAGTATGTACATACATACATAGTAGTAAACATGTATAGACAAACACGTATGACAAACATAAACACGCATGACTCTATGTAGACAGCTTTCTACCATAAACGAGAGACTAGATGGCGATTGTGTTAGTATTACCTAAGGGGAGTTTTCCTGGTTTTCGCACGTACGATGCAGTCCCCTCTGAAACACCTTTTAAATCAATAACTTATCTTCTAATATCTGTGGAGTATTTAAAACGTTTCCAGTTAAATTTAAATTGGCAGACTCATTAGAAAACCATGTTGTGACAAGAAGAATTAAAAAAATGAAATTAATCATAATATTTATGTATTAAATATTTGATTAATAAAAAGAAATAGAAGATATAATGTAAGTAATTATGTTTAAAATATAAGTAATTTGTTTAATAGATTGCAACCAAAAAAATGTTAAAAAAATGTATATCAAATTTTTGAAATGTATTAATTTATTTAGAGTAAAAATTATTACTATATATCAAAATGTTTAATTTTTCGAGGTTTAGCTACTTATTTTAATTAAATAGTTTTAAAAAAGAAAAACTAAACAAAAACAAAAAATAAAATTGCATTAAGAAACTTTTTGTTATAATTTTTTCCCATGATAATACCAATTCATCTTTCAAATTTTAAGGAAACTCTTCTAAATCTTTTTTATTATTATATTTAATTGAATACGTAAATCTTCCACGCTTTTGTCAGAATAATAGTTATTCTACCCCTGTTAAAAATGTATGCATTAACTATTTAAACTTTAACAGACACACTTAAAAGATTAGCGGTAGCATACTTTTAGAAATATTCCATTATTATAATGGATTATCTTGTAAATAATAAATTCTGATTAAATTTAATGGAAATTAAATGCAATTAATTCATTATTAAGTTTTAAAAAAACCAAGGATAAAAATTAAATATCATAAAATAAAAATAAAAAATAACTTTTTCAAATAAAACTTTAAACATAATTTTATCTAGGCATTTATTGAAGAATTGTTTCATTTTTCAATCAAACATCATTTTTCAACGGTACATCTGTAGAAGTATTATTTTTGCTAGTTTTACAAATTATCACAGATATCATAATTAATCCCTTCAAATTATATATATTATACCTCGAAGATGTTTACTTAAAACTAAGGATAAAATTTAAATGCTAAATCTTTGTCACGAAATAAAAATTAAAAACTAACATTGTAAAATAAATCTTTAAGCATCATTTCATCTAAGTAAACTTTAAAGATCAGTTTATCTAAGGAAATTTTTTATTTTTCAAACAAACATCATTTTTCAATAGTACATCTGTCAAACATTGTTTTTGCTAGTTTCACAAACAATCATATTGAAATTATAATTAAACACTTCGAATTGTATAATAAATAAAAGATAAAAATTTAAAGTTAAATATTTGCCATAAAATAAAAATAAAGCTTTAAATATCGTTTTATCTGATCATTTAATAAAGAATAATTTCATCTTTCAATGGTACATCAGTACAAGTATTATTTTTGCTAGTTTCACAAAACAATCATATAGAAATCATAATTAATCCCTTACAATTCTATATTATACCTCGAAGATGTTTACTTATGTTACATTAATGAAGTAATCAGAGTTTAATTAAATTCTCTCCCCAAATAAGATGAGTCTTTCCACCCTGACGAGCTTAATGCTTCTTTAGCAAAGGCCTGTCTGCCCTCTATCAATGACCCTCTGTAGTAGCGACATATTAATGCCCCGCGGTAATCACAGGACTGTAACAAGAGACCCGCATTCGGCCTTTGCAACCACATAAACCCCCTTTTTACCGTGTGCTCCATCTTCTGCAAATTATGTTAAAATCGGCCTGCGAGATGAATGCTTCACTTGAAGCCACGAGCAGAAGCTACAGAAATGAATGCCCGCTGATTGAAGCCCCGTTGGTTCAGCACATTTTGAGAAGGACTTCAATGCCTGCAGTATTTGAACTGAGGGAAGTTATCAGCTGGAAGGATTGTTAGACGGTATGTTTGGAAGGTGAATGAGGTTAGTGTCTTCTCATTTAGTTCAGTTTGATGATATAGAATGTGGGATGGTTTAAAAATGAGATAACCTATTTGGAATTTACTATTATGGTGGTTCATATTTTAAGCATTTTGCAGTAACTTTTTAATGTAACATGAAAATGAATTGTGAAAACTTAAACTTAGGCGTTTGATATTTAAATAGGCGATGGATATTTCCTTTCAAAAGTTAGAAATGTTTATCACATACTTTAATTTTAACACAAAACATTTTTAAAATATAAGTGATAAGTTTGGAAAGGTTTGCAGATTTTTAAACAGTTTTTTAAGGAAATATTGCATAAAAAGAATAGTGGCACATTTTTGTTGTAATTAATTTTTATCATATACGCATATTTAGAAATGGGGTTTTAACAAACTAAGAAATATTCAGTTTTAAATCCTCCCCATTTTATCACAACTATTCTATAAAAATAATATAATTATTTATATAAGAGATAATAGTTAATTTATTAACTTGTAATATGATTACATGTGCATGATTAACGAGTGTTTTGGCGTTCGACGCCTACAGTTTTTAAAGCGGTTCTGAATCTACTTTTAACCGCCTAATATGACTGTAGAGCGCTGGATGTAGGTGATTTTTTGGCACACCAAAGGGCTGATGCGTCAATGAAAAAGAAGAAGGAATATATTTTCAATTGAATTTAATACTTTTGGAGTAATTCATGTTAAAATATACTACGACATCAAGTTTTTTAATATAAATTTTGAGAAATGGTTTTTACGAAGTTTCAGAAAGAAACTGGAATTAAAATTATTAGTTTTAAATATTTATTCCATATGTTTTCTTTTTTAATAATCAAAGTTAAAAAATAATTAGATAGATATAAATATTTTAAATAGCTAAACATTTTATTTTTAAATTTTTTTTTTAATAATAATAAACTTTTTTTTTGCTTTATAAACTATTATAAACTATTTTTATTTATTTGAAATAGTTGTCTCATAGAAAAAAAAACATTAAATAGAAAAATATGCTATATAAAATTGCAAAGAGTTTAAGAAAATATTTTTTGCCCTTTTCTTATCTTACCAAAATCATTACAAGCAACAAATTATTCAGATTTATAAAAACAAAATTTCCAGAAGAAATTATGAAAATTCATTATTTAATGACTAAAAATAGAAGCATTGGAAGTCAAATTAACTTTCATTTATTTCTTTTTTTTACATATAAGAAAAGGGCTTCATTTAAAAGAACCTTAATATTCTCCTAACAATCATAAAAGTAAGCACAGTTTGTTTTCAAAATTGATTTTCCTTTTTAATAGCTTTGGCCAGTAAAGGAGAAATACTAGTTTTTCTTCTCAACATTAAAAGGTTTTTTACGTTTAATTCTTATGAATAACTTCTGAATAAAAGTGCTTTATAAATGTATGAAAGGGGAGAATGAAAATTATAAATATATTTTAAACTTTCACATTTTATTATGAATTGTCGCTTACCGCACTATTATTCTAAAAGACAAAATGTTAATGTAGTTCAAATAAATTGAAACATTAAAATATGTATTGAGTGGAAAGTTTTGTAAGGACCGTAATTAATTACAACAAGTGTAAAAATAACACTTTATATATTTCATTTATATACAAATTTCTACCCATAAATAATCTGTCAAAGCTAATGTTATTCATAAGGATACAATGAACTCTATGCTTCATTTGTAATTAAAAAGCTGATTTAAAAATTCTAGAACATAGCTGCCAGATAAATCAAAAACAATTTTTTAATGATATTTAATAAAATTTATCATTATTCAGAATTTAGTAAAATATAAATCAAAGAAATCACTATTAATCAGTAGCTTTGATAATGAATAGTAATCGTATTCGTATTACTCAAAGTTAATCAAGTAATAAGTAATCAGTATTACGCAATCAATTCGTATTACACAACAATTATTGTCACCTAGAAATTAACTTCCCGCTTTTACTTCCTTTTCCTTCTGCAATTATATCAGGTATAACAACATTCTTATACATATTATATCAGTTATTCAACATTTTATCTAATACTCTTTTTGTATAGGGATTTTATCGTCATGCTTCCTCTTACATGATGGCAAGATTTCCCTCTGACAGTCAAAAGAAACGTTCAGTTTTCCTTGATTCTAATCCGAAGATTTCAGATATTTCGCTCAACCCTGCGCACTCACCAAATTCCGGCTGAATAGTGTAGTCCTCCACAGAGATCTAATTATCTTATTTTTATTTTAAATGTAAGTTTAAATATTACCTAATTGTATGTGGTTACATTCGTGCGTGTTTATAAGTATACTGCTTATATATAAATTTTTACCCATAAATAATCAGTCAGAGCTAATATTGTTCACAAGGATACCATGAACTCTTTACTTCATTTGTACTTAAGAAAGCAATTTAAAAATTATTGAACGCAGTTGCGAGAAAATCATAAATATCTTTGTCATTATTCAGAAGTTAGTAAAATATGTTGTTGTTTTCGTATCCCTCATGGAAGGAGGGAAGGAAATGCAGCTTCTGGTGTGATGGATCACTTATAGATAAAAATCTCACTTCTCTGAAGAAGCAGGACAATGCTTTCCGAGGACTTTTAGCAACTATCCCGCATTTGCGTATCGTTTGGGGAGAAAACTCGGAAAAACTCCCCTCAGGTAGCCGACTCACTAGGCAACATGCTGAACATCACGAATTCACATATCGAGCCTCCTCGGATCTTGAAACATTATCTACGACACAGCTACCAGATAATTGAACCTCAGCTATAATTCTCTCAGCGGCCCGCGTGAAATGAACCACGGTGCAGTACTGAGCTACGAGTGGGCAATTAGTAAAATATAAACACAGAAATCCCTATTGATCATTAGCTTTGATTACCGAATTGCTTATTGCATATTGTTTATTCCCGTTTCTTTCTAAAACTATATAAATTATAACAACATCTTATCTAGTATTATTTTTTCTATAGACTATCATGGGACCTATAGCAAGTAACTGGCAAACTTTATAAGTTACATAAAGTTTGCAATCAGTAGGCAATAAACCAGTCAATGTTATTGTTCAGTTTCACTTCGATTGTCCAATAAAAATGTAATTTTGTAGCTGCCTCTAATACGTCGTAGAAAGGGCAAGAGCCCTTTCTATGACGTTCAAAAAATATTCAATTGTCCTAGATTCTCTCACCCGCGTATTTAATGTATTTCGAGCAACCCTGTGCTCTCACCGAATTTCGGCTGTACAGTGCAGTCCTTTCACAAAGCTTTAATTATCTTTTTCTTTACTTTAAATATATATTAAATATTAACTAAATACATTTGGTTATGTTAAGAGTAAGAATTGTTCATTGGTGTAATACGTCCAAATGAAAACGTGATCGATGTGGGTATGAAAAAAATGCATATTCGGAGATGAAGGCTCTATGGGGAAGTAGGGAAATGCGAATCTATGAATAACTGAATAAAGGGATTATTTTGCTATATATATAGATAATAATAAGGATAAGAGGGAAATACATTGCAATAATACTTAATATTACATTAAAAGATTAAAAAAAAGGTACGAGTCTATTATTGGTGTAATACGTTCAAATAAAATCTTATTTAATGTAGGTATGAAAAATTACATATTAGACAATTGACTTTATGGGGAGGCAGGGGACTTTGACTTTGTGGGCGTCTCAATATGAGGAAAATTAATATTTTGCTTTATGTATAGATAATAATAAAAATAAGCGGAAATAGATTTTTTTTTAATACTTAATATTATATTTATATGATAAAGGGGTACGAATATATTATTGGTGTAATACGTCGAAATAAAAACTTGTTCAATGTAGGTATTATATACAAAGATTACACATTCAGAAATGGAGGCCTTATGGGGAAGTCGGGGATTGCGACTCTATGAGTAACTCAATATAGGGGTTATGGAGATTAATTGTTTTGCTTTATATATACGTAATAATAAGGATAAGCGGAAATAGATTGATATAATACTTAATATCATATTTAAATGATAAAAATAAAGGGTAAGAATATAATCTAAAGATTCAAATAGATATATTGGTTAAATACGTACAAATAAAAACTTGATCGCTGTTGGTATGCAAAAAAGGCATATTCGACAATGAAAGCTCTATGGAGAGATAGGGGATTGTGAATCTATGGGCAACTCAATATAGGGTTAATGGAGATTTATTGTTTTGCTTCATATATAGATAACAATAAGGATAAGCTAAAATAGATCGTTATAAGACATATTGTTATAATATATTATATGAAAAGTGTTTAATTTAAGAGGAAAAAGAATTCAGGTGCTATAAGCTGTAGCATCAAGAAGAAAGAAGGTTCATAATAAATAAAATTTGCAGGGAGAAATGTTTATACCTATTCAAGAAATAGAAGACATTGGATGTAATAACGGGAATTTAGGTTTATCAACAAATCTCCTGGAATTTCAAAAGTATTGCACATTGGTTTTTACTCGATGGAATATATGATCTAAAATATGTCCCTATTGTAACAAATAAGTTTGTTAAATAATAATAAAGTAAATAAATTGGAATAAAAATGACAATCTTCTAGAGCTAGAGATCTCGAAATCTTCTATGGTGTCCCATAAAAGAAAATCATCGAAATATAAGTAATATACACAGGTTTTTCACCAATGAGTTATTGTGCCGCTACGAAATTTGACATAAGCGCGTTACAAAATTGAAAATTGAAGCATGATTGCGCTTTATGTAAATCTAGTAGAAATCTTCGAAATGCGTCCACAAATAACCTGACAGACAAGCTAGTATAGTCAGACAAGATGATCTACCAGAAAAGCTATAGGTAGTTTATGTCCCGCAGAAAAAACGTTTTACAATTTTTCCAGGTTTTTATTTTGTCTTTAAAAACTTCATACAACCTATAAAACTTTTCGTCTTTTTATCTAGGTATTATTGTCCATACATTTTCTTTAAGAAGCTCATTATACGTACAAAGCATAGTAATTTACATTCATTTTTATAAATTCATTATTTATATTTTGCGTTCATATTCATTTACATTCATTTTTATAAATTCATTATTTATATTTTGCATTCATATTCATTTACATTCCCAACTACGAAACATTTTGGGGCTTGATTCAGCAGTGTCAGATGTTTCATGAATTGCACAAATCTCCGATTATATTGTTTTAGTGGTTTATTTTTCTCGGACGACTAGCTGTTTTCATATATGTGGAGGAAACATCAGTCAGCGATTCAGTCACACATAGCATCCTCTTCAGATACGTGGTTTCCTGTTTTGGCGCCTCTTGGAATATCTAACCTGTGTTAGCATCGTAATTTAGAGTTTCAGGAAGGAAAAAGAATTCCACTTCGTAGGAAAGAATTCATCCATAAATCGCACGTTTCGTCTTGTAATTAATTTTATGGAATTTTTATTCCACAGCCGATATGCTTTCCATTATTCTTTCGATAGCAATCGGAAATATGATTGTCCGATCAAGGATCAAATTTTAATTTCAATCTCTTATTAAAAAAAAATGCTTTCGGTCAGAAAACTATCAAATATTGCACGGTTGGTTTCATGCCAAACTATGTCTTACATTACATTTTGTTTTCACTCAGACTGCATACAAGTTGGCGATGGATTAAGTTAATAGACAATTCTCAGCTTCAGCGAAAGCACTAAGCAAATTTTCACTTTCATTAATAAACATCTCCAGATTTTTACAATTGTACGATTCTTGCGTTCTACAATTTCAGATTGTTTCTGTGTCTAAACAGTGGATTTTTCTCTTTTGATTCCACACTCAGGGTCTGATAGCCGAATGACTAGTGCTCCTACTCTCAGTGCCACAGGTTCAAGTCCCGGCTGTACCATGGATGTTTGTAGTGGTTCAGAATCCACTTTGAACAGTAAGTTCCAATCTAATATGATTGTAGGGCTTTAAGCATAGGGCTGAGAATTTAATCCCATAAAAAGAAGAAAAGCTCCTGCTTCGGAATCTACCAGACTTCCATGGTCCATCATGGACTGAAGTGCCAGTAATTTAATTTGTTAGATTCCACTCTCATAAATATGGGACCTGAATGGCCGAGTGATTAGCGCTCTGGCTCTCGGTACCACAAGTTTCGGGTTCGTGTCCCGGCGGTGCCATGGATGTTTATAGTGGTTCGGAATCCACTTTAAACCGTAGATCCCGGTCCTAATAGGATCGTGGAGCGTTGCGGGGGCATTGTTACTCCGCGTCCGGGGCTTATCTTCAAGTTACACGCGCCCCTTGGGTAATGCAAAGTGAGTACGTCTGTGCAGCGCTGCCTTAAGGCATCCAAGACCAAGCTGTCTAAGTGTTTGCCAGCTGCATTAGAACACACACAGAAAAAAAAAATCTCATAAATATTTTTATTAAACACTTATCTGCAATACTCTAATCAATTAATCATACTGAATATTATAACTTTTTTTTAATGTTGCTTTCCACAGCTGCTTTAAATTTTAGGAATGTATCCTTTATTTTCAAAAATTTTATTTCTATATTATGTTATCTATTAACAACAAAAGTAACAAGATATCGAGATCTCCCAAGGGATGGAATCCTCATTGGTCCATAAACAACTGAGTTTATTAAATCTAGTAAATATTTGTTCTTAAATTTTGATTCCTTCTAAAATAATTTAGCAATTTGTTTACATTGAATACAAACTTTGTAATCTTTTAGGCAGTCTTTGTCATTAAATGAGAAATCTCGAAACATTTTTTTGGTTTACAATCGTTTTTGATCACATTCATTTAAGTAGTCATATTTTTGATGCTCCTTTTTGAATTAAGTTACAGTTACAGCCGTTTCAAAGATAGGGTCGAAATAGCATAAATTTTCTTAACGTTTTTTCTTAGGAGTACACTTTCGATCGATTTGATAATTCTTGCTTTTCATTCGGTGAAAATAACTGAGCGATTGTTCGTAATTTTGAAGGGCAGACAGAAAATTTCCTTTAAGTTCCTGAACCCACAAAACATTTTCGAGTCATTTTTGTTCCTGTTCTATGAGGACAGTTCCTACGCTAATAATTTCGCAAGTCTCAATATTCTTTTAATTGTTTAATTCGCAGAAAAGACTCTCATCTTTGCAAGCATGTGAAGTAGATCTGCTTTTTAAAAATATCAAAAAACATATAAGAGTAGAAGGAGACGTTCATTCATTGAGATCCATTGTTTTGAAGATTCATCTTTTCTTTCGGTTAATTTCTTATGTTATTCTAAAGCTTTGAACAGTAATTACATTTTAAAATACTCACTCTTATATTCTGATTCGACTTCTATTTATCCGAACTTAATTTGATTTCCTGTTTTTGTACAGTATTCTTCGATGTATCCTGTTATATA
>BPLQ01004234.1:0-13201 GCA_021605075.1 Caerostris darwini | reverse complement strand
ATTATATAATTTATATATAATAAAAAATGCAAAATCGTTATTTATATACGTTAAACTCTAATGTCTATAAAAAAAAAAAAGCAGCCTAATTCTTATTTTCTCTTGCAGATGTTGTTAGCAGATGTGAAAGCAGTGCGAAGATACATCAATGTCCCTATTGTGAATACCACTCATGCAATCTTGGTCATGTGAAAAGCCATGTCTTAACTCACACGGGAGAGCGACCTTTTAAGTGTCCGTTTCAGTGTGGCAAAGCGTTTGCTCGGAACAGCCACCTGAAGGTTCATCTGAGGACTCACACCGGGGAGCGTCCTTTTGAGTGTCCGTTTCAATGTGGCAAAACATTTAGTGAGAAGGGTAACATGCAGGTTCATCTGAGGACTCACACCGGAGAACGACCCTTCAATTGTCGTGTTTGTCAAAAAGCATTTTCACAGTCTTCTGACTTAAAACGACATGTAGAAATGCATAGGAGGAAGGGTTGCAAACTTTAATTTTAAGAGTAAATTGTAACAAGAAGATATACATTTTGATGCCAACTATATATTCAAAAATTGGATTTATAGACTGCTTGACCATTTTAACTTTAATTAGCCTTTTGGTTTTTTGGTTTGGTGAAAATTTCAGCCTTTTGGTTTTTATGAATAACTTTCGCATTTGAAATTCTTTAATTTTATTTAAGTAGTTTTTCGTAAAAGATTGTATTACGTTATTTTATTTTATATTACAAAAAAAAAAATGTCATGATATTAAAAATACTATATCTGAATGTTGTTGGGAAATAAAATAGATAATCAGTGCTCTATATTGTAATTTGTCCGCAAAATATTCTGCATGATATGTGATTGTATATATATGTATGTAAAAAGGAATTATAATACTCTAGAACAGGGATCTCCAAACTTTCCAGCCTTAGGGCCATACGGTTTACTCCAGTAAGTACCAAGGGCCAAAACCGTTTTAGTTTTCCTGCCATTATCTATAATTTCTAGACCAGTCGCCGAGTACGCGCTCTGAGCGAGCATACGCTTGCTAAATTCGCTGGTTCAATTACTACAATTACTATTGTCAGTGAAAAATCACAATTACATAAATATCATTAGTATTTTTTTACAAGTGGATACCCCGCGGTTTCATTCGCGTTAAGTTAGCTTTTCCGCTCCTGAGGGATTTTCAGGATAAAAATCATGTTTGTTTCAGGATATATACATTCCAAACATTGATATACGTACATATTCGATACTCTTTACCCTAACGTAACTACGGAGGGTAACCGTGGGATGTTCAGTAGTTTACAATGTTACTGGGATTCATTTCAATTATGTGTTAGTTGTCATGCTTAAATTAAATTTTCTGTGTATTATGCTTGTCATTAAGCTTTACCTAGCAAGTAAATAAAACCGAATTATTAATATTCTGTGTTTTTTATCCAACTTATTACAGTAACAATAAGCTATTCGCTGTCGCGGGCCGGATTGAGGACACTGGCGGGCCGTAGTTTGGAGACCCCTGCTCTAGAATATATATGTGTAATTATATAGATCACAAATGCTCCGAACTCTATTAGAAGTTTTCATAAATATTTATAAGAGTAACGCTCTGTACAATTTTGACATTTAAGATTAATTCATTTGTTCTATTGAAATGGAGGTATCTTAAATGCGTTTTCTAAATTTTTGTATTGTAATATTTACAAAATGATTTATATTAATATTCAGGTCATTAAAATAATTTAATATTTTTTATATTCATATTAAAAATTCAGAAAGCAACAATTTTATGTTTCACAGAAAACAACCCATGCTGTGGAATTATTAATTATTGAAGTAAATTGACAAAATGTTTTTAACTTATCATAGAAACTTTTATTCCTATCAGCTATATAAATAATAAGAATTGTACTGGGTAACATTCAAAGGGAAAAAAAAAATAGTATCAAGTTTGTAAGATACTTGTCAAAATTAGTTCCGTATGGCGCAGTTTTCACACAGGGAAGATTACATAACTGGCTTCAAATTAAAAATAATTTTCACTGAGTAAACAGTTTTGAATTCACAGTTAAACAATAAATGAATTAAATAGGGTAGTGGCAAAGAAATGATTGAATTTTTGAAATCTTATTCTATATTTGAAGAATTGGAGCTCAATGAATAAGTGGGAAAGGCTATTGCGAGAAATGCATAAACAGAACTATTATTTAATTAAGGTGCAATTAAGCTGAAGTTGAATGAGATTGTTTTAAAGAGATAATAGAAACTGCCGAAGAAAGCATTAGAAAAAGTTCAGTACTGAAAGATCAGAATAGATAGGAATTTTTGGAGCAGTTCCAAAAACAAATGTGCATAATGAAATCTGAAAAAGGTAGGCTGTTAATTTATGAACAAAAATACTTTAGTGCTATTAGGCCAAACGTTGTCTATATGGAGTACAATACAACCATGAAATTGACAACAATTTCAATGAACCTGATATTGTAAACGTTATAAAAGCAAGCCGCATTAGACGATTGGGAGACATTTTCAGATATAACGACTCGGATCCAGCTAAAAAAGTTCTTTTTTTTTTCAACAACTGAGGGCACCCGAAGAGGGGGAACCAGATGGGCCGATTCAGTGTCGGAAGAGATCCAAAAGGGTGTGGGAGTGAACAGACGGAGGAAGCCTCATGGAGAATGCCTTGGCCTGCAACAAGGCTGTGGTGCTGACGAAGGAGATGCAGGAATGATATTTCGCATGTTTTCAATGAGCGCTGTCACCGCAGCATTCTTTCCGACTGCTTACCAATAGCTCTCGTCCGAGCGTAATAATGTTTCAATTCACATTGCAGCCCTGGATCCTCACATTGGAGATCTTTGTCATTTTATGTGTGCCAAAGCATTTACAAAGATGTGTGGAAGATTATTTGAAGACATCCACTGGAGAGAATAATTGTGAGAAAAGATGTTCCTCTAAAGGTTATACTTTTAATAAGCAAATGGGGATCCACATAGTGTATATAATAGATTATATCAGAAAGCTGAAAAATCAAACTAACAAACAACTTTGTTGTCACATGTTTATTGCAACAGCCGATTCTCTCTTTCAGAAACAAACGTGGAAGTGAAGTATCATCCAAAATTTCTGCATCTTCCTTCGAACCCGTTTACCTGTGTTGCTACTGGTAATGGATTTGTAAAGTAATACTTGTTGAAAAAATGGCTGCGGGGGTTGGAAATTGCAGTGATATAAAAGGATATCGGGTATTTCAAGCGCAGCTCGAAATCAGCTTCTTCACTACCAGATTCAAAATATCTACACATGAAGAAAGTTGACCCGTCAGCAGATCACATGGACTGTATTAACAGATTATATGAATATTATTAGTTTGACGAAATATTTTCTTTAGATATTGATCTCCAACGAATGTCTTTCAAGTGTTGTTTTTATTACGGTAGAGTGGAAATTACATTCTTTTAATTATTATTCCGTTATGAATACACACTGTACGCAGAATACGTTATTCCATTAATTAAATGTTATTATCATAGTAAATAAATTTTGTATGTGTACAATTTACTTTTATGTGGCTATTTGTAATTTAAAATATGATGTATACATTTTTTGATTTTTTTTCTTGTATCAATTTATATACCTGCTTTCTTATTTATATATATATATTTTTTTTTTTGGTGTTGTGATTTTCTTTTTACTCATACAATTTATTACTCTCTCTCTCTCTCTTTATATATATATATATGCATTTTTAATGAATTTGAATTGTTGAGTTAATTTTGCAGGCTAATTCTTATTTTCTTTCGCAGAGAATATTGGCAGACTTGAAATCAATTTGAAGATGCAACAGTGTCCCTTTTGCGAATATCACTCATCAAATCTTGGTGATGTGAAAAAGCATGTTTAATCTGATGTCTCACAGCGGACTTCCAAGTGCCCATTTCAGTGTGGCAAAGAATTTCGTCGGAACGGTGCCCTACAGCCTTATATGAGTGGCCAGAGCGGAGAGCGTCCATTTCAAGGATCTTCGTATTAAAAAAAAAGGATTTTTTCGTAAAGATGTACTATGAGCACATGAGGACTCATTTGAGAACCGCTCTGTAAGTCTCCAATTTGTTCCAAAGCATTTTCACGAAATTCTCACTTTAAATAGCTTAGAAAATTTCATGGAGGAAAGGGTCACCGAGGTTTCTTTTCTATGTCATATTTTATTGGCAGCAAAATTTGCTGTCGGTATGAACTCTTGGGGGGCCATTTGAAAACAAATCAACAACGTGTGATCTTAGCAAAAGAAGATTATGACCGATGAGTTTAATCGATTTTAATATTTGTTTTCAATTTTAATTGTTTTCGATTGTATCGATTTTAATAGTTCTTTTGTTTCTAGTAAATTTTTTTGTGTACACAGTAGTGTTAATTTTCTACAATTAATAATGTAGTTGAAGAAATTCTATCGTAATGCAACTAATTACAAATAGGTGGCGAAAGCTTAGTTAGCATAATTAAGATGCATCGAATTCCGTAGAATTATTTTATTAAATATTTTTTTATTTCAATCTTTACAAAATAAATTTTCAAACATTAAATTTTGAAGCTTGCTTTCAAAGAAATAAAAAAAAACATTATGAATATAATGATTAATTGAATTTAATATTTTTATATGTACATCAAATCACCATATATTTATATAATATATTCATCTACATGTTTAATGATTTTGCATTTTTGAGTTAATTTCCAATATCCTTAGAATAAATACATGCATTCCAATTCTTATTTTTTTTTGCAGATGTTGTTAGCAGATATGAAGGCATCAAGATAAGAGACATCAATGCCCCTTTTGCGAATACCACTCATAAAATCTTGGTCATGTGAAAAACCATGTCTTAACTCACACTGGAGAACGACCATTCAAGTGTCCATTTCAGTGCGGCAGTGCATTTACTACACAAAGTAACATGAAGGTTCATCTGAGGACCCACACAAAGCATTTAGTGAGAACGGTACCCTTCAGCGTCATGTGAGGACTCACACCGGAGAGCGCCCCTTTCAATGCTCTTTGTGTGGACAAAGATTTTCTCGTAAAGATGGATTAAACCAGCACATGAGGACTCATACTTGAGAACCACTCTGCAAGTCTCCTATTTGTCTCAAGGCATTTTCACGGAATTCTCATTTAACATAGGACACAAAATTTCATGGTGGAAAAGGACACCGAGGTTTCTTTCCTTTGACAAATTTCATGGGCGGCAAAGTCTTCTCTCGATATGAACTCTTGAAGGGGCCATTTTAAAATAGATAAGCGATATGAAATCTTTGCAGAAAATATTCTGAACGACGAGTGACTTGAATGTAATATTGACCTAATAAAACTTTTGTTTTTGTAATCTTGTTTGAGTACTTAGTTGTTTTTACATTTTAGAAAAAAAAAAAAAAAAAAACCTTTTTGATTTCTCATTATAAATCGTATTAGTGAAATATTTAAAGGTTTCCAATTAAATGCGAATGTGCATCTCATTTAAGGCAGATGCTTCATAAAACCGAAAATAATTTGCGATAGTTAAAACATTTGGAATCAGATTCAAATCCTCTAATATTACTTCGTATAATTTCACCAATGAATTGATATTGAGTTGGGAAAATTTTGAGGGGGTTTTCAGCAAATGATGCTGAGCCACAGAAAACGTCAGCAGAATTCCTGGAGACAAATGACAACTAACTCCGAAATTCAAAACTTTAATTGGACTCCTTTCATGATCAATCTCTTCTATTTCCATGTCATCTTTATTCTTACAATTTGCACTTTTCGGAAAAGAGATTCTCTCGTGATTTGCGCCTCTCTGCACTTGCAACTCGGAGCTTGAAGAATTCAGTCTTCAGTGGAATGGTTCTTTTGTGGTTCGTTTCATAGATTTCATGCTTTGAATGAGACTAAGAATGAGCTGCATCTGATTATTTAATGTGAAATAAGTAGTTTTTAAAAATTGAAAAGTTTTATACTATACCCTTCATTTACATATTCTATTCTTGCTTTCTTACAGAATTAGTATGCTCTAGTTTCCATGCGGAAAATACCTGAGGCTGATTCTCACTGGCGTTACTTACCATTTAAAAAAACCTACCTACCATTTAAAAAAATATTATGTGTTTTGTGACAAAATTTATGGCTCAAAATTCTGAATTTGTTTTGGGGTCGAATGCTGGTACTTGTAACAGAAATCGCAGTGCGATGCTACTTGGGGAGAACTCTTCTTTAGCCTCCGAAATGCATAAGCAAAACGAATAATTCACATCTTCGTACGGCTATGAAGATCAGAACTAGAACTGGAAGAATCTAAAACATAAGATGGGTCTAAAAGTAAACGCTTTCTGTCTGTATTCCTTCAACAAAACAAAAACATTCTTCTTTCTACGGTGGTGTGTTACATTTCGTGTTTAAGTTCATCATTGAATTCCAGTATATGTATACTTGATACTGATATTTTCATTCCTTTATTTCTTTTTTTTTTCGAAAATAATTTATTATAGGATTGAGATTCCTATTGGTGGGGAGTGTTAAGAATTCGTTTATCTCTCCGTCGATAGGCGACGCAGTTTTATATTGTACTTCAGTCTGCTAATCGGGCTTGGTTTGTCGCTCTGCGGTCATTGTTTGCGCCCTTTGCATTAATTAGACGGGGACCTACAGTTTAATGTGGATTCCTAAGCATCCATGTCATCGACAGGATTCGAATCCTGCAGGTACCAAAGGCCAGAGCACTACAGATTTGGTCATCTAATCTGGCAGAACAGCAACGAAAAACAGTTGATTTCATGTTTGTCGATACGCATATAGAAACGATTTTCATCTAAAGATAATGCTGTGAATAAGCAAATGGAGATTCACACTGGAGAATGTCCGTAATTGTTTACTATTAATTCCAAAACCTTTTCTCATAAATCTTTTCTGAATATGCATATAAGAAGACATGGAGGATTTAGTTTGTCGCTCTAAGGCCATTTTTTGCACACTTTAGGCTAATTAGACCGCTTTTTACACTTTAACGTGGATTCGAACCATTAACAAAAATCCACGTCACAGCTAGGATTCGAATCAGAAGCCGAAGAGTTAGCCAATTGCCATCAGGTCACAGACATGGAGGAAAGTAATCAAGGAGGGCATTGGATTGCATCCAACCTTATTGTGGAATTAATGAACTATTCGAATATTCGTTCTAATATTTTGATACGAATATTTTTTGTGGGCAAATTTCAAATAATAAAACAATTACGTAAACAAATTTTTGAAATTATTATCCAACGTTGCCATTTGTGTTTTGACATGATTTGAGGTATAAGTGGCATCATAGTATAATGTTTTTGCACTGTGAAATGATTTTTTATGTTTCCAAGCTACACTAATGTCCATAATTTAGGGATAATTCAGAATCACAGAGAAGTTGGACTCTAAAATAAAAATTTCACCGGTAGAATTATCATACACATCTTGAAGAATAATATGCAAATTACAGGAAACCACCAGATGGCGCGGATAGTACGTCCCAATGACGAGAGTGTAAGAGAGGGGTATATAAGGAATGGAGGCAAAGAAGTAAAATTGTTCACAAGCGCTTTAAAAGCCTTTCAGTGCAATAACCTCATAGTTATGGCACAAAGGAAGCATTTGGATGATTTTTTAAGTGGTAGAATTATCGGACGACTGGAATGTGGACGCACCCAGCTGGAAGTATCCGAGGAACTTGGAATCGCCCAGAGTGTCATCTCCAGGCTTTGGCAACGATTCCAAGATGATGGTAATGTGAGTAGATGTTACAGCACAGGTCGCTCCCGAGTTTCAACGCCGAATGAGGACCGGTATTTAGCAGTTACTGCCAAAAGAAACAGACGGAGCACAGCATCAGACCTGTCTCGTCAGCTCTCTTCAGCTACTGGTACGACAGTTTCAAGGCAGACCGTGTACAGACGCTTAGGGCACATTGGTCTATATGCTCGTAGGCCTGTCAGATGTGTTCCACTTACCGCAACTCACTGTCGCCTGCGATTAACCTGGAGTAGAGAGCATGCATTGTGGACACCGCAACAGTGGTTTTGTGTGATGTTTTCCGACGAGTCCAGGTTTAGTTTGCAGTCTGATTCTCGCCGGACTTTCATATGGAAAGCGCCAGGTACCCATTACCACCAAGAGAACACCATTGAACAACACCGTTACGGTGGTGCAGGATGGCTCGTTTGGGGAGGAATTATTCTTGGTTCCAGAACTGACCTGCATGTTCAGAGTGCAACGATGACGGGCCACATCTATCGGGATGTCATTCTGGAACAACAGGTACATTTGTTTCGGGGCGCCATGGTGCTGAATTTGTGTTTATGGATGACAACGCCCGTCCTCGCCGTGCAAACATTGTAGACGAACGCCTTCAATTGGAGGATATCACCCATATGGATTGGCCAGAATACTCGCCGGGCTTGAATCCAATAGAGCATGTGTGGGATATGCTTGGCCGACGAATTACAGCCTGTCAACCCCCTTCCACCTGTCAACCGAAACTTCGGAGGGCATTGCTTGATGAGTGGTGTAATATACATTCAATCAGTAATCAACGAAAAAAAATTTGCAATATCATGGGTCAAAGCGCACATAGGAATAGTTGGTAATGAAAGAGCGGACACCTTAGCAAAAGAGGCAGCAAACAACGAGCAACACCAGAACGGGCAAATAAATACACCAGCAAGTGCGCTTAAATATCAACTAAAAAAGGAAAGTTTAGTCCACTGGCAAAAAGAGTGGAATGAAAGCGAAACAGGAAGAAGAACATTCAACTTCTGTCCCCAAATCACGTTAAAAAACAAAATGCAGACCATCCAACTAACATACTTTTTAACAGGACATGGTCCGTTTCCATCATACCTATACAGATTTTGACTAAGAGATACGGACGAATGCACATGTGGAGAAGAAGGCACGCCGGACCACTACGCATTTGAATGCCCACTCACAGCAAGTAATCACCTAAAAAAACCAACCACAGAACACTACAAAGCATGGGCAGTACAAACAACAAAAAACGCCAAAGCCATATCAAAAATTAACAATATAATGAACTACCTAATCAACAACATAGACGATATCAGCCCATGGAAGGAACACAAATAAAGACCTACAAATGTATAAAGTATTTAAGCACCATCTTTGTAAACAACTAAACTACCTTAATTATTGTAACTCACTACTCTCTACATTTTACTACATTTCTTTATTAATTTATTTCTTTTTTACCTTATTTTTTTTAAAAATTATTTTATTATCAGTTGTGTGTATTTAGTGTACCCATCTCAACACACCTATTTGTTTTTGTATTTTTCCTAATAGTCTCCTAGTGATAGTTAACGACCATCGCATTTCTTAGTATATTAACTTTTAATAATTTGTATTTTCGTACATGTATATCTCTGTATGTTTATTAACTATAATACTCATACCTGTGCATTCTTTTTATTATTACCTGTTATTATATTCCTTGTTTTAAATATTTCATATTTTCTTATTTACCTTTTTCTTGTATTTCCTTTTCTTCTGACTTAATGCCAAAATCAAGAGCTTACGTGTATCGGAGGATTAAATCTATATGTAAATACATACAGACACTCCTCCGAATCGATCTAAACCCAGTGATATTATTTCTAATATCAATTAAAAATTTGTCCGGCCTAGTGGGTCGATCACAGCCGATTAGTGGTTGGGCACTCAGCCTTTTCCGTGGGTGTACATACAAACACTGAAGCATCGCTACGAGCGATGAGGACAGTGGTGCGCCTGCGGCGTCCAAGTCCAAGATCACATTGATAATTTGATACTCAGCATGCCTAGGCATTGTAAGGCCTGTATTTACATCGTCCGGGAGACATACTCCATATTAACCATCATACTAACCATGTTATACTGTTTTTTGTAAACAGGTTCTTTTTTGAAATTTGCCCCAGGGAGTAAAAATCGCAATTTTTATTAATTATGTCAACCATATAGCATCTTTTTTGCTCTTTACCTTTTGTTTAATAAATAGACTTTACAAATAAGTCAAATTTGTTTTGCTTCTGTCTCTTTCTTTGCCTGTACTTCATTATCCTTAATTTATGGACATGAGTGTATAATGTATGTGGAAGAAATAACATGTATTCCACTATTGGAAATCTTATAACTAAGATGTTATATTTATAAGAACCTTTTTTTTCACTTTATTTCTGTGATCACTAATTTGTATTGTTAACAATTTCCTATTAAATCTAATTTATAGGTTTTAAATATTTTGTATCTAATGTTATGTAATAATGCTATTCAATTTTGGAATTATTTACATGTTATTTCACTTAAAACTCTAATATCCATCGATAAAATCGAAGCTTGATTGTTCCACGAGAAGACATACATGGACACGATCCTATAAATATCATAATCGTCCTAAAACGTTTTCATCGAATTCTCGCTTAAGACAACATGTGCATCGTTTTACTTTATTTTCTGTGATTTTGATGTACATGCTATCTCAAGTTTTATGTTGTATTTCTATGAATTATTGTATATAACATATTATAACGATTTCTGAAAAATCAAATTGATCAACAACTTTTTGTTACACTTTTATTACAACAGTCGATTCTCTCTCAACAGTCGAAACATGGGAGTGAAGCATTGTATCTTTCTATATCTACCTCGCGAACCCGTTTACCTGTGTTGCTATTGGTATTGGATTTCTGAAGGAATACTTGTTGAAAAAATGGCTCAGTGATTGGAAATTTTAATGAAGTGAGAGGATATCGGGTATTTCAAACGCAGCTCGAAATCAGCTTCTTCACTACCAGATTCAAAATATCCACACATAAGGAAAGTTGGCCCGTCAGCAGATCAACTGGCCTGTTTTAACAGATCACATGGATATAATTAGTTTTACGAAATATTTTCATTCAACATTGCTCTCTAATGAATGTGTTTCAAGTGTTATTTTGATTATTGCAGTGTTGATATTATTTTTTTTTTACTTAATAATCCTTTATGAATACATAATTTACGCAGAATACGTGATTCCATTAATTAAATGTCATTATTATAGAAATTAAATTTTATATGTGCACAATTTACTGTTATGTGTCTATTTGTAACTTAAAATAATGTGATGTATACAGTTTTTGATTTTTTTTTCTTTTATGAATTTATATACCTGCGGTTCTTATTTATATATTTCTTTTTTGATATCTTGTTACTCCCGTCTCTTGTTATATATTTGTATATAGGTATATATATATATATATATACAAATGTACATGTGCATTTTTAATGAATTTGAATAGTTTGAGTGAATTTCTAATATCCATCAATAAGTGCAGGCTAACTCTTATTTTCTTTCGCAGAGATTATTGGCAGACTTGAAATCAATGTGAAGATGCATCAGTGTCACTTTTGCGAATACCACTCATCAAATGGTATTGTGGTATTGTACCACTCATCAATTGGTGACGTGGAAAAGCATGTTTAATCTGACGACTCACAGCGGTGAGCGTCCTTTTCTATGCTCTTCATGTTAAAAATTTTTTTTTTCACTCTTCAAGTCTCCTTTTTTGTCCCGAAGCATTTTCACGGAACCCTCACTTAAATTAGCATACAGAATTTCGTGGAGTTAAGGGTCGGGGAAGTTTCTCTCCTTTGCCATATTTTCTGGCCAGCAAAAATGTCTCTCGATATGAACTCCAGGGGGGCCATTTGAAAACAAATCGACGCCGCGCGAACTTAGCAATAGAGGATTCTCATTGATGAGTTCAATTGATTTTAATATTTGTTTAATAAAATATTTTGTTTCTAGTAAGCATGGTTGTCTACCCAGTAATCTTAATTTTTTTTTCAATTATTAGTGTATTTGAATAAATTCTATCGCAATTCAACCAATTACAAATAGGTGGCTAAAGCTTAAGAGCATAATTAAGATGCCTCAAAATACATGGAATCGAAACCCAAAATCCTTGACACTCTTACCAGGTTCAACTTCGGAAATTGACCCTCCAGCATCTCGCACAACTGCTGTGAACAGTTTTAACAGCTTATGGTGAAAATCTCAAAAACTTCAATCAAATATCGCACGCTCATCGATGCCTTTCAATGTGGGTTATCGTTATTATTGCAATTAATTATTTTGTAGTTTCTTTTACTCACTGTAAACTTATGAATGCGTACTTTACGCTGAATACGCAATTCTATGCATATGGAAACAAATCAATCAAGAGCAATCTTAGCAAAAGGGAATTCTAGTTGACTTCAATCGAATGTAATATTTGTTTAATAAAGCTTTTGTTTGTGGTAATCGGGGTTGTGTTAATAATTGCAAGTAAGTGGGCAAAGTGTAATTGAATTACATCAAAATCTATGGAAATAATTTAAAAAAATATTATTTCTGTATTTCAGTATTTGCTAAATAAATTTTCATTCACTGTGAGGCTCGTCTTTCAAGGATTGAAATATTTATTGAAGATTTGTTACGAAATTATATCAGTATATCAAATATTAATTGATAAAGTTGTTATGTATTTTTTTTTTTTTTTTTTGTGGTGCCCACATCAATTCAGATTAAATTGCTAAAACTTCTTTTCAAGCAACATTTATTCATATAAGCTTAAAAAAAACTTTGAAAATTTTTATTAATTTAAAATTCTTGTTGACTTTAGAATTTTATATTTTTATATGTACATTAACTAACCATATATTACATATATATATACTATGAGTTATGAGTTTGGATGTTAGAGTTAAACTCTAATATCCATCAATAAAAGCGGGCTAATTCTTATTTTCTTTCTCTTACAGGTGTCGTTAGCAGATATGGATACATCAATACCCCTATTGTGAACACCGTTCATCGAACCGTCATCTGAGGGCCCACACCCGAAAGCGCCCTCTTCAATGCTCTTTGTGTGAAACAAGATTTTCGCGAAAAGTTGCATTAAATGAGCACATGAGGACTCACGCCTGAGAACCTCAGCAAGTCATGGGATCTCGAATGATATGATCTTAAAAAGGCCCTGTCATGCGAGTTCACTACTTTTCCTCCAGACCTCTAATTTATGGCTAACGGGCCTACCCTTGCCAAGAAGGTTAACGCATTCCATATTTGATAGGAAGGAGACAAGCACCCGGGATAGAGCCAGTTGTATTTGCCAGTTGTAGCCTT
>BPLQ01004233.1:0-59204 GCA_021605075.1 Caerostris darwini | reverse complement strand
AGTTTGAGAATGATGTGGGGAAAAAGAAGTCTGATTGGACTCTGGGATTCTCTTCCAGTATATACAAGACAGAGACCTATAGCTTAAAGTGGATTCCGAACCAGTACTGCACCACATCACTGTGCCTAGATTTGAGTTGCCCCTTTACAGTGTGGAATGATATGGGTGAGGAGTCTAATTGGGCTCTGTGACTCTCTACGGTCATAGTAGCCCGGAACCTACAGCTTAAAGTGGTTTCTGAACCACTGCAAACATCCATGGCACCGCTGGGACTAGAACCCGAAACCTGTAGCACCCAGCGCCAGACACTCTTTCATTCGGAACCACTAACAAACATCCTTCCCATCACTAGGATTCAAATTTAAAGCCTGTGGTATCAATGGCCAAAGCGCTAACTAATTGGCCGTTACTTTTGGCAATTACCATTAAAAACTCTGTACAATATTCGTAAATGGTATACAGACACTTGAATTTTTTAACATTTGCAAACAAAAACCCGTTGACCCATTCACTGCAAGCGTTACGCGTTGTTATTGTAGCAATACGTTGTACACTTTATTGTAGCAATAAATTTAAATAACAGACTTCGATCGGTAATAATGAAATATATAATGGCTTTAGAGATTATCTCTTCTCTTAGTTAAAGTGCTAAGCGTATTGGCATTTTTGAAGCATGTTTCTTATCTTCTGTAGAATTGTACACGTACTTTCCCGATTTGCTAACATTTCCAACAAATGTAAGGCAGTAAATATATAAATACCTCTGGCAACGTGTATCGATATGTGTAACATAGTTAGACGTATATCGATTTTATTCTTGTGCAAAGCAGTAATACTTCGCTGGAGCAGAGATGAGGAGAAGTCGGTAGTCGAGTAGGGAGGAATTGGAGTCGGTATAAATATCAGACTATTTTATAAAAATAATTTCATTTGTTTTCAAAGTTAAGAGAATTAATGTTCAAATGAACCATTAAGGAGACTAATCATCCCATAATCAACCATTAGCATAGGAAGTGACTGGTTTACTTGCAGTTTAAGTAACTGTTGAGAGATTTTTCTCAGCACTGACTTACTGAGAACTTACTGAGGCTTATGAAAACAGTACTAAAGAAAAGAATGAAATAATGAAATAGAAAGTATGAAAGTAGTAATATTACTTCAGCACTTACTGAAGCTTATGAAAAGCTACCTTAAATTAACAATAAAAGAATATCGCATAGTAGCTAGCAACGTGAGCAGCCAGGGTGTAGGAGTGCTTAGATTCGAATGGGCTGGTGGCATTGTTATATTCCTTACTTTCAGAAATGACGATTGGCGATTCGATGGTGATTGTGAGATATGTTTTAAAAGCGCCTCGCATCGATAGTGGGGATGGATGGGAGTTATACGGATTTTCTCCCATACGGTACAAAAATGCGGGCTATTTACCTTTAAATGTCCCCCATAAGGTCCCATCAATCATCTCCTTTTGGTGAGCACACAGTCTTTACACACACACAAAAATGAGATTTAATACGTTGGAAACATTAGCACCAATATACCGGTTCTCGTTAGATCACCGAAGTATCAGTTTTGGGTGACCACCTGGGAACACTGCGTGCCGTTGGCAAATTTGGGACCTGAATGGCCAAGTGTCTAGCGCTCTGGTGCTCGGTGCCACAGATTTCGGATTCGAATCCCGGCGGTGCCATGGATGTTTGTAGTGGTTCGGAATCCACTTTAAGCCGTAGGTCCCGGTCTTCTATGACTGTAAGAGCGTCACGGAGCAAAAGTCCGGCTTCTACCTACGGGTGCTCCATCACAACAGAAGCTGCTTCCTTCCCCTTCAATCATGAGTCCATATGGGCTCGTGGGCTTGGCCAGCCAAGTGGGATAAGAAACAACAACAACATTAGCACCTTTATGGCTAAAATATTTTTTTTTACTTATAACAATTTTCTTTCACTTATCCTTGGCGATTTTATAATACTTTGGTACCTGTTCATTTAATACTTTTATTTTTATAGGATCTACATTTTTTGTAAGCAAATTTAGGATATCTTTTAAGTGCGTACAAATATTAAGCCTCTAAAATTCTAAAAAAATATTTTATTAATGAAAAAATGCTTTTTAGATTATATGAATTCAATAAAAATCTTTGAATTTATTTCAAGAATTTTCTAAGTCTGTTAGTAAAGGTCGAAGTTCACGGTAAGCAAGAGTTAGAAGTCAATATAAAATATTCGACTGTGGAATTGAAAATATTTTTGCTGTCTCCCAACCTTTGCTCAGGAGTAGTATTGTATATCAGAGCCGACAATGGGACCGAGGTTGAGAGATATATCGCGTCTCTAAACAGTGAATACGAATTTTGTTGGGATATGTAGGCAGGACCGGATTTAGATGAAAAGAGGCATTTGGCTATTCCACTTATAAGGCCCTTTCACCTCCCATTTTTAAGTTTCTAAATTACATGAGAGATAATAAAATACATTCATTACTGTGATATGTATCAATATGTTAAATGAAACATGTTGCGATGGGTACTAATCTTTATAAAAATGTGGCACGGATAATAAATAATAATAAAAAAAAGTCAAGAACACTTATTTGGGCATTTATTCTCAGCACCCTATATAGTACTAGTAACAATAACTAATCAAACATAACACACAACATTTATAAAGAAACAAAATTCAAATAATAAAAATCTTTGACTACGAAAATGAAATATGCAATAAAAATTATCATATTTTCTATCAAATTAAATTAAATATATTCAATACATTGAAGATTCAATTCAGATAAATTTATTTCATAATAATTCGCATTTAAAGTTTAAGTATGAATTATTATGAATTTTAAGTTTTAAACTAAACCAAAAATTTTAACTTTATTCAAACAAAATCCAGATCCAGATGTAGAATTTCTCCTCATTTTCGATTCAGTGTTTACTGTTTTAGAATACTGTAATTCTAATTTTGCTAACAATTTGAATGTAGCCTCCTGATCTTGAGGCCCTAGGATGAAGCCTAGTTAGCGTATAGGAAAATCCGACCCTGCATACGCCTATTATTGTTTACTTTTTAACAATGAACAAAATTATGCCATTTTCTTTATTAGCACATATTCGAATATTACTTCTCTTTCGAAGAATGTCAACAATGAGAGTGATTCGTGTAACCGTTTCAATGTAACCATTTTCAATAAAAATTTTTGAATTTTTATAAACTCAATTACTAAATTATAGTTTGCTTTAAAAAAATGTATTTAAACATGCAAATGTTGAAATGAGTAAAAACAGAATATTATACTACTATAAATCATCTTTTTCTTTGCAAGTCTACCAAAGTAATACAAATTTAGTTAGAGTTACAATACAAAATGAATAAAAATATACATTTATATAAAAATTATGAAATAAAACAATTAAATTAATGAATAATATATATAAATTATTTTATTTTAATTATTTTTATGTTGCTTTAATTATATTTATTTTCATTCCCATAAATAGGTTATTTTACTTGAGCTTACAAAGAATGCAATTTGATTCGTGCAGCCATCTAGTGGTAGGAGTTTGAGTTATTTAGTCTTCATAGGAATCGCATACAGCCAATTTGAAATGAATTTTACAAAATAAATATTAATTTATTAAAGCAAAATGTTTCGAAAACTGCTGACTACTTTTTTTTAAACACATGGTCAACTTCATTCGTGATAGTTGACCCTATATTTTGGGATGATATTTTTTTAATCCTTCTCCAACTGTGAATGGAATAACTACATTGTTGCACAAAGGGAAAATGGTGGACATTGCTTTGATAAAATGAACTGCAAAAATTAGCTGTACAATTCGAAAATTGCTAACATTTTTTTGTGTAATTGCTACAAAATATGCAGTAAATTACATGGAATTAGAATTAGCACGTTGTAGAAGAAATATGCTCTAGTTAAAGTGTTTACTATTTTTCTCTCTTGTGAAACTCATTGTTTTTTTTTATGTTTACTCTAATGTAGCACATATAACTTCTAAAGCGAATTACTAAATATGAAAATGGACTCGTTCTTACATGGTCTGTTTATTTTCTGCCTAATAAGAGTTAAAAAAATTTTTTTTTTAAAGGTTATCCCTTTCATCAGCCTATGACTAAACATCATAACTTTTAAACGAAATGTGACAGTATCGTAAAATGTAACTTTGAGTGATTTCGAATAGAAAAAAAAAATCGTACCATAATATTTCGGTGCAAATGTAAACTAAAATGAGATGAATCTTGCAAAATTTAGTTAGTAAAAAAAATAAGTAATAGTATAATAATATAATTTATAATAAAAATATAAAAAATTTAGTTTTTATAATTTATATAAATTAATGTATAATAAAAATATAATAAATTTAGTTAGTATAAATAAATAAATAAAAAAAAAAATTAAAAAAAAAATGTCTAGATTTATTTTCCGATGATGAAAACAATTCAAAACATTCAATTTTTTATACATTGTTTAATTTTCTAAATTTTTCAAGATTTTTTTTATCAATTATTTCGTCTAATTTTATCTTAAAATAATTGTTTAATGATACATGAGTAGCTACTTGAATTATTTGCTTTAAAATAAGTTCATTCATACAGTCCTTACATCAGAGCTTGTGATTAAGTAAAATTAACTTTTATTAGTAAAATTAAAGGATAAATTTGTTACGGTAGTCCTCGGTTAATATGATTCAGGAATGAAATTTCGTTATCTTCAGAAAGCAGCCTTTGTACAGTGATATAAGAATAATTTATTATATTTTTAATTAATTACACATGATTATACGTGATAATTTCTTTGCATTTTTTTACAGTTAAACAAGTTAAGTTTTTATCAGTTTTACAAATTATTTCCATAAATAATAATAACAGAAAAAAAATTACTTAACCTCTTCGAATTTGGCAGTAAATTCAGGAATGGTTGATACCATCATAAGTGATAATTTTACAGGCTGCATTATAAGGTTGAACCCTATTCAACTGGAAAAACGGGAAATTACAGGATGCTTGTGAAAATGATTGGTAAAAATATATTGAATATAAGTAGCTTACGAGTACATGATTTTTATTTTAATGTATAAAACAAATAGAATTTTCAAACATGCTTCCTTCTACTCACTGGCAAGAGCATCCTCTGTGGCATTCAGGAGGAATAGCCAGTCGGCCTGCAGACTCTCACCTTGAGAGGAAGTACTATATCTCGCGCACTATGGGCGTAGCAGAGTTTTGGGTATTCGGCTTGGAAGAAGAATCTTTCTACGAATCTATAATCATTTGTCTTTAAATGTGTTAAATATTGCTTGTGTCTAATTGTATGTGGTGTTGTTTGTGCGTGATCAAATAAAGCTGTGAGCTCCAATCTATGCCTCAAGTATCTCAACCCAACCACACGCAGTTACAATTTGGTTGTCCAACCTGCACACTACAATTCTGAAAATATTATATTGCTTCATTTTTGTTATGAATTTCTTTCATCCTTATTAACTATTTTCAAAGTAAATGATCATTTTGTATACATTACTTCATTAACGCATCCATGCACATTAAACGGAACACTAAAACAGCTGCTAAATTATCATTTTGAATTAAAGAATTATAATTGGTTTTCTGTATAGTTTGTATCTTCTGAAATTCGAGTATTAAGTTCTGATAAACTTATTTTTTTGTTTTTTTTGTTTTATTAGTAAAATTAATAAGTTATTTTGACTTATTTTAATATCTTTAATATACACAGTCCAGTCACATTAATGTGACCACCACATACTTTCGACGTCAACGTGAAATAATCCATCACAAAAGGCAGGTGGCAGCACATTGCAGTGGAGTGTATATAAAGAATTCCACTTAATACCACATTCCACACTACACTTAAAGCCAGAATACACAAGTGTATATTCTGGCTTTTGACAGGTGGCCACATTAATGTGACTGTACTGTATATATATATATATATATATAAAACCTTATACGTTTTTACGATTTTAATAGTTTTTTTAACTCATTACTCATATAAAAATATTGATTTTAAAAAAAATCTGCATATGTACTCAATGATATCACTTGCTAAAGCTCGTTGCTTTCTCTGTTATAAATATAAGTTATATATACACTGAAGTGACAAAAGTCATGGGATAGCAATATGCAAATTTTCAGATGGCAGTAGCATCGCGTAGAACAGGTATAAATGCGCAGTGCTTTCGCAGAGCTTTCATTTCTGTTCAAGTTATTCATGTGAGGAGGTTTTGACGTGATGATGACCGCACGACGGGAATTAACAGACTTTGAACGCGGAATGTTAGTTGGAGCTAGACGCATGGGTCATGCCATTTCGGAAATCGTTAGGGAATTCAACATTCCCAGATCCACTGTGTCAAGAGTGTGCCGAGAGTATGAAATTTCAGGCATAACATCCCACCATGGACAGCGCAGTGGTCGACCGCCTGCACTTAACGACCGAGACCGGCGACGTCTGCAAAGAGTCGTAAAGTCTAACAGACAAGCAACACTGCGTCAAATAACCGCAGAAATCAATGTGGGACGTACAAGGGACTTGTCTGTTAGAACTGTGCGGAGAAAGTTGGCTTTCTTGGGCTATTCCAGCAGAAGACCGACTTGAGTGCCTTTACTGATAGAACGACATCGCTTGCAGCGACTCTCGTGGGCACGTGAGCATATCGGTTGGTCCCTAGATGAATGGAAAACCGTGGCCTGGTCCGATGAGTCACGATTTCAGTTGGTAAGAGCTGATGGTAGGGTTCGAGTGTGGCGCAGACGCCACGAAGCCATGGACCCAAATTTTCAGCAAGGCACTGTTCAAGCTGGTGGTGGCTCCGTAATGGTGTGGGCTGTTTTTTCATGGCATGGACTTGGTCCTCTGGTGCGACTGGACCGAACATTGACTGGAAATGCTTATGTTCAGCTACTTGGAGATCACTTGCAGCCATGCATGGACTTCATGTACCCAAACAACGATGGGATTTTTATGGATGACAATGCGCCATGTCACCGGGCCACAACTGTTCGCGATTGGTTTGAAGAACATTCTGGACAATTCCAACGAATGATCTGCCGACCTAGATCGCCCGACATGAATTCCATCAAGCATTTATGGGACATCATCGAGAGGTCTGTTCGTGCCCAAAATCCTGCACCATCAACGCTTTCACAGTTATGGACGTCTATCGAGACAGCATGGCTCAATATTCCTGCAGAAGACTTCCAACGACTTGTTGAGTCCATGCCACGTCGAGTTGCTGCACTTCGCCGGGCGAAAGGAGGGCCGACACGATATTAAAAGATATCCCATGACTTTTGTCACCTCAGTGTATAATGTTATGTTATAAATATAAGTTTGAATATGTTCTTTCAAGCTGATCTCACAAATCTAAGGGGGTATTTTTTTCTGGAACAAAGAGCTATAAGGTGGGATCTGGGAAGCATTTCTAACTCCTCGTGCAAACCAACGCTTTTAAATCCCTGGCCTATACTGGCAGTTTTGGATAGGTTTTGCATTAGAACTTTGAAACTTAATCTTTATTAAGTGGTCCATAGCATTGCCAGAATTAATGAGTTTTACAATTTTTGTAAAAAATTTTATTGAAAAAATATTTCCTCTCATTAATAACAAAAATGAGGTATGTTTAAGTTTCAATTTCTAATATTAAAAATGACTTTTTTTTCTTGTTCTATATGTAAAAGATATCCGTGTTATTCTTTATTATTAAAAAAATAATCTTGCAATTTCAAAAACTTTAAATAGAAAAGAGAATTAAACCATTAAGCAAAACGAATATAATGTTTATACATAGATAAAAGAAAATTTATATTCGTAATAAATATGTTAATAATTTATTATGAAATTAAAAAAATCATTCCAATGCAAATATGTAAAGATTACAAAAAATCACTTCATAAAAAATTATCCTATCTCTATTATAAAACTACACTGTAATTGAAAGTGATAAGTGGCTTTTAAACATATTCATTTTATTTATCAGACCTTTTCAACAATAATATCAGAAAATAGTTTCCTTTTTCTATTTTTTTTTAGAAATGTGCTAGCATTTCTTTAAAGGTGATGCTATTTTATTTTATTTTTTTTATGGAAATGCAGCAAAACTTCTGCCGTACGCCAAACTCGAGAAAATGACAAAATTAGCCTTGATTTTCAAATTCACTGGAATACTGTATATGGATTAGGGTTATAACGGGTTATTTTTTTTATGAAAAATTTTATTTTTAATATTCAATGTAATCTACTATGACATTTTAAATAAATTTATTCTTTTTTAATGGGCCCATTAAAAAAGAATAGGGATATATATATATATATATATAAAATTAAGTAAATGTTCATACATAATGGATTATTATTGTAAAGAAACTCTAAATAAATATTTAAGTAATTAAACTACTTAGTGTTCATACACAAGAATTTTATCCGTATCTTAGATCTATTTAATTTATAATATTGCAGTTATCAAAGAAATTACCGTTTTTAAGTATTTTGATGACTTTAATTAATTTAGTATTTACAAAGTTATCGGTGATAAAATTGAATAGTTCCATTATTCATACATATGTTATTTTGCAGTTACAATTAGAATTATAAATGATAAGTTAAAGAATTTTATATTTATTCTGAAACTGATATTTAAAAAAATTTGATTTTTCATCATTTTAAATCGATTGGGAAAAAAAAATTACTTTAAATTATATATGAGTTCATTTTTCTTAATACCAAGAAATATGAATATTATTTTTTCAGGATTTCCTTTTCATGTGATTTTGTCATAGTAATTTTGGATATATATTGTTATTGACCACCATGCTAAATTTGTGTCTCTATTAAGTCTGGAATCAACTTTATTTTTAATACATATTGATTTTAACAAATCAATATAATAAAAAAAAATTTTTAATTGGCTATATTAATTTGAAATTTTTATACAAATAATGCAATAATAAAATAAGGTAACAATACTCACTTAGGAAAATCAGCAAAATACTACTAAACTTAGCGAGTTTGAAAACTGTGCTGTTGTTTATTCGGTATATTTGCAGAATTAGGAATCAAAATAAATTTTTATAAACATGGCTCGAGCAATGCAAGAAACTGTTGCTTTGATGTTGAAAGGTATCGACAGGTTAGTAGTTAATCATTTATGAAAATAATTTGCTGTTTCTTATCTTAATTATCATTTTTAAAGCAACGTGTGTCTGACATAGACATATCAAGTATGTCAAGGCATATTTGCCATGAGTACGTATTAATGTCATTTTCTTTCAGATATAATCCAGAAAACCTTCCAACTTTAGAAAAATATGTAGAACTTCAAGCAAGGGAAGGTGCTTATGACTTAGAAGCAAATCTAGCAGTTTTAAAGCTGTAAGTTCAATAGCATATGTTGTCTGCTTAAACATAAATTATATTTATATTTTATGTTTAATAAAAGATTAATATTTATACTTAAGTAATAATTTGCTATTTTATGTACATTTTTAAATATAAAAACTCTTTAAGAAAGTTCTTTTTTTGATCACTTATTCAGTTATAAATAGTATACATTGGTAAAGTTCTATCTCAATCCATCTTAATAAATGACGAATGCAAGACGTCAAAATAGTTCAAACAAACAATTTGTTTCAATGAATTCCCATTAAAATAAATAGTAGTAACATTTACGGATAAAAAAACAGGCAAGTCTTGATCAACAGTAGAAAAAAATATTTAAAACCTTGGTCATACTAGAACTACATTTTTAGTCTATGAATTTCAATGTTCACATTAAAATTTTTTTCAATGGGGCAGGTAAGGCCTTCTGAATGTTATCAAATAAAAAAAATCTGTATCTAAAATGATATGGCTTTATATAAAGGCCAACCATGAAGCATTAATAATTATTGCTTCTGTCAGGTAAACAAGTAATATATAATGTGCCATTTTAATTTGAGAAATCTTGATGCTTCATTAAGTCTACTATGGATTCTCCCTACTTTTGGCCAATTGTGTGCTTACTTTTTGCTAATATCACATTGAGTAAAAAGTTTACAGATGCACATGGTTATTGTACACTTAATAGCAACTTAAATAGCATTGTCACACATACATACAGCATTCATAAGTTTCTTGTATTTTATAACTTTTAAATTAGGTGTAATTTAAGAATTATTTTCCAATTTTAAAAATATTGAAAAAAAAAATCTGTTTGCTATCCATTGTTATTGTTTGTTGAACAAGAGAGAACCAAAAAATATAGCACAACTAATAAAAAATGTGGTTACCATATTTTTTGAAATGTTTATAAACATTGTATCCCTTTTTGTAAATCATTGTTAACCTGATATCTTAGTAAAAAATAGGCAAGTTCAAATAGGATCCAATCTATTCAGTAAGAAGAAATTAAAACCATATTAAATGAATTGGAAGAAAAAGTTTTCATCTAAAAATAAGATGTTTGCTTATTTTTTCTTTAATAGGTTAAAAAAATTGAAAACCCTAATTATTTGTCTGTTAACTTCATGTTATATGTAAAGAAGGCTGTCAATTATAATGTGTTGAGCCATGGTGTTTAGCACATTTACTATCAAAAATCAGAACAAACATCTCTAGTGCTGGCATCCAGTAGAGACTATTCTCTCATGCTTGGTGTGATAAATGAACTTTCCAGCTATAAGTTTATTCCTGGCATAGACACATGAACTCATAGTTTGACATATTTTAAACGAGTTCCCTTACTCCTTCTAATTAATAATAAAGAAGTTAAATATGTAAAAATTATGTTATTTATATAGTTTTCAATTAATTGCATCAATGATAAATGTTTATTCTTGCAATAGTTGACTTATATATATATATATAAAGTAATATATATGTATATAAAGTAACTTTATATATATATAAAGTAATTTAATTAATCTTCCTAACATCAACTATCAATTGCTTTCATGTATTTTTTTATGAATGATTTTTTTTTGTATGAATTTATTACATTTTGCAAAAGAATATTTTCACAATACTGAAATTCTTTCATTGAATTAAAAGTTTTGTTGCATGTGTCAAGACTAAAATAGGTTTGACATTATAAGAAAGGTATGTAGTTGTTAGAGGTTTTTCCTTTTCACATTTTTTTAGCATATTATTGCAATTCATGAGTTAGAAATGCAACAAAAATTGCTGAATTATTATATTTAAATTCAGAGAAATAGAAAATTATTTTTCATGTAATTTTTTACAAATTTCTTCCAATTTTTGTATCACTTTAATTTATTTTTCAGGTACCAATTCAATCCCACCCAATATCGTCTTCCAGTAGCGCAGATGATTCTTTTGAAAGCTCTAGCCAACCTTCCCCATACACATTTTGTGCTCTGTAAATGCCTCATCGATCAACAGAATGTATCCTTAAAAATTGGTTAAATTTTGTTTTCACATTTATAGCAAATTATATCTAATGTTCTACAAAATTAGTATTTTTTTTGCTGAATGTCTTTTTACACATAAATTTATATTAATGCCTCTCTCTATGCCTTGCATATTATATGTTAATAAAAATTAGTTTTTTAAAATTTTAGTCATTTATTCTTGTTTGTTCTGTTCATGTTAAAATAAAAAATTAAAAAAATTCAAATGATATTTCAGATTTAACTATTCAATATTATTAAAAGTTTATATGTAAATTGATTTGACTAGTGCAGTTTTTTTTTTTTTTTTTTTCAAAACTTCTTTAACTTTATAACAGTTAGATCATGAGGAAATAAAGCACATTGTATATCTTCATGATTTACTTGAAACCTGTCACTTTAAAACCTTTTGGGTAAGTATTTTTTTAATGAATGGTTATTATATTTATCTCCAGTCTATTTTAAATCAATAAAATTTTAAATAATTGCAAATATTTTAGAAGGAAATTTTTTTATTTTATCAACCAGTATTTTTCATATGCATTTAATCTTTTTATCCGTTCATTTTTATTAATGTTTTCTGAATATTTTTTTGAATTTTTTAAATGTTTCTTGCATCATATCATTTTGAATGAATTTAATTATCAATCCTGAATCCATGATAAATTTAGAATTGGTAATATTCATAAATTAAATAGATTTCTGAAGTATCTTAATGTCTAAATTTTTTAAATGAATTTTTTGACAGAATTTTAGATGTTTTAATGTTTTTGAAGAAAACACATTTGTAAGGTGTACAAGCTGTTTAAAAAGATTTCTGGCTTTAAACTTGTTTTGGTTCCTGGCTTTTAACTTTTTTTTCTGGTTTTCAAGCCTTAAGAAAAGTCTTTTCAAAGGATTCATGCTTTTAAAAATTACAGCAAGCTGAAATACAGTTTTTATACACCTGTTTGTGAATATTCTTATTCATTTAAATTTTTTAAATCATGAGAGATAATTTTTTAAAAAATGTATACTTAAAAAAAAAAAAAAAGGAAAGTATGTATCAAAAGGAGAGAAGGATTGTAAGTTCTTTCTGCATTATAATTAAAACAAAATAATTGAGTTATTTAGAATGCATTAGATAATAGAATAAATAATTTTTCTTGCTTTTAATCTTTGAAAATTATGTTTCAAGCAGAAATGAGGCATCAGGATTCAAGCATTTTATAAAGAGTCAGTATAAAAATCCAATTCTTTTATAAAAAATAATTTGTATTTTTTCAAAATTCTGAGAAGGGATGTTAAATTTAACAAAGGTAATGACTTTTTTAATAGCAAACCAAGTAAGTGTCTAGAGGCTTTTCCTTAGCTTTGAGGCTTATAAAAACTGCCGTAGATCAACAATTATGAAGATCTTGTAGATACTATTTTATTTTTAAGAAAAAATAAAATTTAATGTATTACAAATATGGCATCCTTGTTCCTAAAATATTTTCCTTTACTTGTCTTATGCTATTCTGTAATGTTTTGGTAGTGTTATTTTTATAGTTTATATGAATTTTTGTAAGCAAATTTAGAGTACAAGGCCATTTTTTGTGTGTGCAAATTTTACATCTTACTGTTATATATTTACTTCGTTATGAAAAAACTGTTTTTATAATTATATTTCAATAAAAGTCATTGCATTTGTTTTATAAATTCTTCTAAATCTATTAGTAAATACCATATCTGGGAGTTATGAGTCAGTATAAAAAATCTGACTCAGGAGTCGAATTTTGTGGCCAATTCCCCACTCCTGTTTATAACGTTTTGACATTTTCAAACAAGTCATGCACATGGTGTGGTGAATTCATACTCAATTGACATATTTCAGAAATTAAGTCATTGGAAAGATTTAACTTTTTGATTATTATAGCTTTTCTTAGTCTATTTTACATTAATTTTTTAAAATGAAATTGATAAACCAATTAGATAAATTTATTCATATTCTTAAAATGAGTAAACAATATGAATTTTGTGATTATATTTATTTTAATCATTAGTGTGAAATAACATTTTTGATAAAAAAAAGACTTAAAAAAAAAAAAAAAAAGTAATTATAGTTATACCAAAAAAATTTGTTTAAAAATGCATAATTATGTTGTAAACAATAATGGGCATAGATTTTTAAAAAAAATTGTATTTTTAAAATCAGTTTGCTTACTTGTTTATAGAAGTGTAAGAGATTGAATTTTTAATTAATATATAATCTTTATTGTACTTTTATTTTGTTTATTAATAGCTTATTTTTTTTATTAGGATGACATGAAAAAAGTTACTAAAATTGTGCTAGGTATCTCAGGTTTTGAAGATTCGGTTAGAGATTGTAAGTTTATCCTTTTAAGTTGTTTCCTTCATCTTATTACATATTAGTCATGTAAATAGAGTGTTTATAATTTAAATCTATCATTTAATATAGTTCTTTCAAAATCGATTTATGCAGTGTAGTTCTGTTACTTTAATATTATTGTGTTATTTAAATTTTATATTGTTTAATTTAATAAAGTCTCCATTATATTTTGATTGTATAAAAAAAAAATCTACGTGGCAAATTTAATTTCGGATTATAATTAAACTGAAGTAAGCATTTTACATGAATGATACAAAATGCTGTTTAAACCATTAGGAAGTTTTGTTCTTAAGGGGATTAAAAATATGTAATCTAATTTTGTATTAATGAATTTTTATAAATGTTTCTTAAAAACATAAAAGTGAAAACCATGTCTATTATATCAATCAGAATACATGTTTGTATGGATGTTTTTTCTTTTATAAATAAATACTTTTATTACAAATTCTTATATCATATGTTTTTCATCCAAGAATTAATTAATTAATTTATAAAGAATATTTTTAGCTATTTGTTGCATGAACTATATTATCCATAGAAAAGTTACAATTAATGTAATAATTGTTCTCTTCATGTTCCCAAATAGTTGACATGACACATAGTGCATTCTATCTAAAAAGTATGCAGAATATATAATTTAAAATATGAGCATAAAAGATATCACTATATATACATATTTTTAAAAAAATTTGTTTGCACTATATTCAGTTATTATGCTAAAAACCAAGCATATCAATGATAAAAAAGCATTCAAAGAAGGTTTGAAAATGATAATTGATTAGCCTCATTTCGGCCAACCTTTCAACTACTATGGTTCATGTGAACATCAATAAAATTGAGAAGTCGGTTAAAAATTATCATATGTGTCTCAGAGAGTTGACTAGTCTGTATTCAATACTTAAATTTAGCATTTTTCTTAGCAAGTTGTTTTTAGCTAACTTTTATATTTTTCAGATATTTGCCATGTTGTCAACATAACATATAACAACATTGAAAAGGAGACTCTTTCCACATTCTTAGGAGGACTGAATGGTATATATAAATTATTTCTATTTAATTCATAATTGTTATTTTTGGGGGATTTTTTAATTTACTTCGTTATTTGGTAATGTTGTAAAAATGTTCTGTTTTGATATGTGAATTCATGATATTCGATTTTTTTTGTCCAATAATTATATGAATTGTTGCCTCTTTTATATGTGGCAAATGTCTATGAGGCTTTTTTATTTTTAAGAGTTCTCGGATTTCTTCACCTTTATAATAATTAGTATGCATATGAATAAATTGTGTAAATGAACTGGCATTTCAAAACTTTGTTATAAAAATGAGAAATTTATTTTATAATTTGTAAGAAAGTCTCTTTAAATCAAAAAAATAATTACATAAATTTATACAAAAAAACATTACAGGGTTATTCAAAATGAAGGAGCAGATTTTAAAACTTTTTTTTTACAATAATGGTTCCACATGTTAAACATCATTTGTTATGCAACAAACAGAATTATTATATCTGCTCCTTTATTTTGATAATTATAATGCTTAATTTTGTAAAATAATTTTAAAAACTAACTTAAAAATGTAATACAAAATTTTTAAATGTCTGAAAGCTTTTAAGCAAGTAAAAAACTATTATATTGTTATTCATTCATTTACGACATAAATTGAACAGTTGACACTTTATCACATTTAATTTAATATTTATTCTGATAAAAATATGATTTATTATTAAAGTAGGTAAAAAAGAATGTATGTTAATAAGTTAGGAAATAGGACATAATCAAGGTTTCATAATATATTGTATGGATAAAAATGTTTTATGTTGCAAAGCTGGTTACTTACTTTTCTCACTCTATAACTTGCATCCTCTTAGATTATCAGATGAAGGCTTGGATGAACAAATATGGATGGAAAGAAAATGGAAAAAATCTTATCTTCATCAGCAATCAGGAAGAAAATATCAAAACAAAGAATATCACAGAGAAAATTGATTTTGATAGTAAGATTTTTTTATTCTTATTATTACTAATATAGAAGCATATTTTGCTACAAATGAAACATTTAAATAAATTAAAAAAAAAAAAAAAAAAAAAAATTATAGAAAATACATTCTATATTGCCATTTGTTTTAAAAGCTTGAAAGTTTATTTTTTTCACTAATGTAATATTTGTGATGAAATGGAATGATTTCTAATTCTGTTAATATATCTGCCATATATATATATATATATATATATATGTTTGTTAATTTTATCATTAAAATAAAAATTTGTTTTATTGAAAAATATTAATACATTAAAGAACAAAAAAAATAATGGAAATATATGGTTTTATTTAATATTTACATAAAAGTGATTAAATCACAAATTTTATTTTTATTATAATTCATTTCATTTAGCTATTAAGTTGAATTTTATTTCATTAAATTTGTAATAATAGTTAAATTAATTAGCATGATTTAAACTTTATCTTCTGAAATCCCACAAAATTAAATATCAAAATAGTGATTATGCTTTTTACTTAATTACTTAAAAATATCTCACTATGACATAAAGGCAGCGTGCTTTCCCATGTTATTTAAGTTTTAGTTTATGATGTTTAAAAACTGATTTTAAGTAAAACCTTTTATGTTTAATATTTTGTTTAAATTTTAAAAATTAAGCAAAATAACCTTTTTAATGTTGTATCAATATTATTACAAATAATTTAGAGGAATTTTTTTTATTTTTTTATTTTTATGTTTGGTGTTAAATATCCTTTTAAATTATAATATTAAAATTTGGCTGGAAAAGTACATGATGAAACAATTAAAAAAATGTAAATTGGCAGTGATTTTAGTTTGTATATAATATAGTGAATAGTAATAGCCTAATCATTATTAATTACTATCATTTAATAGAAATATATTCTTTGTGATTAGATTAAATGTAATTTTTTTTCTTTCTAATTTCTGTAATCATTTCTCTGCTTTTGTTTCAGGTGTAGCTGCTATTATGCAACTTGCAAGATAAAAACATCACAGAATAAATAAGTTTTTTTTTTTTTCATATAGTGTTTTCATTTTGCTGTTCAATTAATTAATACACATCACATTCAGTGACAAATCTAATTATTTACTCAAAATTTAACATGTTACTGCAAAGTAAAGTATTTATTGCTCCAAAAATAATATTAAGATATTTGAATTATTTCTGCTTTTAATTTTTTACATGAACTTTTATGCATATTCTGTAATATCTCATAGATTTTTAAAATTTATTTTCCAAAAGACTACAATATATTCCCTTTCAGTACAAATTAAATTATTTGTCCTTAATGCCATTTTTATGTGCTTACGTGTGGGTATATTATCAGTAGAAACTATTTCATACGTAATATACACATTTCAAAAAAGTTAAAATGTATATGAGTTAAAAAAAATTAATTTTAAGTATTTCACATTTCGATAAAATAATAAAGAAACACAATATTTGAAAGTTAAATGTGCCTTATCAAATTGTAAATGAATAATTTTGACTATGACATTAATTATTATGCACCTTTATTTTTTTAATTATAAGTTATTTTTCATTATCATATTGATGTTATTATCATTATGGATGTACATAGGGTACATAATTTTTTTCTTTGATAGTTTACCTTATTTATTTTTGAAAACATTTGAACAAATAGTAAAGATTGAATGCTTCTGGAATTGTTATGAAATGAAAATGGTATAAAAAGTAATCATGGAAAAATGAATTTTTCTAAAACTTGGGAAAGACATGGATGCCTTTAATTATGAATGCATTCATTGGAAACATTCATGTAAATTTTTTATTGCCACAATATATATTCATAATTTGTTTATGTTGCCTATTTTTAAAAATACTAATTACTATGATTTTCTATTGTTATTACATCAAATAAAATTTTTGAATTAATTGTATAGACCATGGAAAAAATTTATATTTAAAAAAGACATTGCAAGAAAACTAGCTCTAACTTTTACAGAAATTTGTGTGCAATTCATTTAATAAATAAAGTAATGCTCTTATTCAATAATGCATACCAATAAATATATTGCCTCTCTTGTATATTTCCTTTGTTATAAAATTCTTTGTGTGTATAATTAATATTACTTCTCATTCAAGTTGTCCTGAAAAAAATCATAGTTTTCTAAAAGGAATGATAAATGATTTCTAATTCTTGCAGCAAATTCACGTGGCAGGACAAGTATTCCATTATCTATTTTTTTCATTCCTAATCTTTTCCTGTTATTTCATTTTGAAATTCAATAGTATTTTTTTAATTCAATAGCATTTCTGAATAGCACTCTGATATATAATGCAGTAAATGTTCAGAATACTTTATTGCATTATTTTGCTTTGTGATTTTATCATACATGACAAAATGGAATATTTATTTAATTGTACATTTTTTTTTTCTTTTAAAGTTAACTATGTATCTGCACTTATTTTTATGGGACATTACCCATTTTTGGTTTAAATGACAGTCTATTACATAAAATAAAATTTTTTTGAATATTAGGATACTAAAAAATCAGCTTTGCTATTTCTATTAACCAATATATTTATTTATTAATTAAAAGTAATGTTAACTAATACATAATCTTTTCTTGAAAAAAAATAAGATTTAAAGTCTTAGATAATTAATTCAGTGGATGTTCTTCAGAGAAATATTTTTCATATTTGCAAAATATCGATATTTTTTTTTCTTTTGGTATAAATGCTCAGATGTTTATAATTCTTTTTATCAGTTTTTTTATTGTTAATCTTCCATTCATATAAATGAATATGGCAGTGCTTTTCTTCAATAATATTAATGAGTTTTTTTTCCCATTGATGGGATTTAATTCCATCACCTGCAAATTTTGCCCCTCATTTTGATGTTCATAATCATAACTTCAATGAATTTAGGGGCAATTCTTTAATATTAAATTGAATCCCATAAAAAAAATATCAGAATTCCTTCATTTTCAGTCTCATTTCACAGGAGGACCAAATAAATTTATTTTATTGAATAAAAAAAACTTGAAATTTGTTTGTCAAAATATTTTGAAATTTTCTCCCTCCCATAAAATATATGGATATTATTTTCAGGAGGTGGAGTTACAATTATGGACATTTTCACTGAAATCTGCTATTTTGTTTTATTTCGTTTATGAGCTTTTTTTTTAATCTTAAATTTCTTTCACAGCCTTTTTATATATGACATTTATGTTTTTTTCTTGAAAAAGTTAAGAATCAGTTTTTCACAAAAAGGAAATTGTGGTTTTTAAAACAGGTCATGAATCAGTTACTAAATTGAAAATGGTAGTTGCTGTAATAATATTTATCTTTCGAAATTATGCAGCATCTAGTTAAAATAAAATTTATACGTAATAATTGAGCATGTATTAAATAATTTATGTATAACCTGTATATCTGACTGGCCAATTATTTTACTTTTTTTCCTTGTTAGATTTGAAATTTGAAAAGATTTTTTAAATATTTCTTTGCATTGAGAATAGATATAATTTATATGTTGATAATCCTGTGGTTTTTTAAGTTTCTGTGTATTTTCACTAGGATTTTGTAGTAGGCAGACATTACAATTTGGCCATAAATATCTGTGATGACATTGTAATTCTATATGGCTTGAAATTTTTGTGTTTATTCAATATTCATGCAGATTTTCTTTTATGACTACTGAATGAATGTAAACAACAGTTTAGTTCTATTAATTTCTACCAGCTGATGAGAATAAATGTGCAGAATCATTTTTTTCAGTTGAATAAAAAAAAATACAAGTAATGAAGATTTGAAAGGTTAAAAAGTGAGATTTTGTTAGGAAACAATGTCTGTGGTTAGACTACAATTTTGTCGAAATGATGATTGTATTAATCTTGTGGCTTATGAACTACATTGAAGCTATAACAATATTGAATAGTAAAAGTTACAACATTTATAAAAGGAAACGATTTTTGTTGTGAAAATAATCAGATGACAGAAGGAAAGTAATAAAAAAGGAAAAGTTGTTTTCAAGTTGTATATAAAAATATTTCTTTTGTTGTCTGGCAAATTGAACTTGAATCTTGTAAAGAAAAGAAAAACAAGCTTGCATACAATAACTTACATGATAAGAAAATTGAGCTTGCCAATAATAATTATTATTGGCAATGCTATTGTTATTAATAAGGTAATTGAAATATTTTTCAACAATATTTTTTTTTAAGAAAAAAGATGTTGTATTAATTAGATTGATTGACTTGAGTTTCTACAGTAGAATGTAATTTGTTCTTTCTTATTGGAGGAAAATATTCTTTTTCAGGATTTACTGCCCTATAGTTATGTGTTGTATTGGGAAAAAATAGCACTGCAATTAGACATTTTAAGTATCTATGTGAAATTCGCACAATGTCCATCGAGTCCACAGACTGAAAAACGAAGAGGATTTTTTTCACTAACTTAAATTGAAGTTTGTGAACTATTTCTATAAGTTACGAAGGAGCTTTGGGAAAAAAAAAAAAATTGTTTATGTGAAAGAAAATGCTTAATGAATTAAGAATTGTTTTATACAGCTAAATCTCTGCATATTGAAAAAGAACAGACTTCAATAAAAATTGTCTTTAATTGTACAATTAAGTATTTTCATACAAATTCAATCTTCCCACATACATCTATGCAACAAAATGTTACTTGGATGTATGTGGGGGAGCACCATTTTCGTTATGAACATAATGCAGAATTTCCATGATTCTCGATGAATTATGTAAAAGCATATCGCGCACATTTTTGACAAGGAGGGGGAAAAAAATGGTCAACGCGTCTGTCTTTTCACTATAACCGTATCCGCTACACCCGTGCATTGAATCTTCTGTATTCGAATCCATCCGTGACACGCCAGTTCTGGAAGTCGACGAAGTTGATCCTTGACCTAGGGCAGCCCGTATGCCTCAACCAGAGAGCCCTAGGGGTGGAAAAAAAAAAAAAAAAAAAAAAAGCTATTATTATTATTTTTCACGACAAAATTGTCTGGTGTTTTAAAACTGACAAATTTAGCGCCAAAAATAAATTTAAGGCTACGTTTACTTTGATTTAGAAAAATGTTCTGAGAGAACAGAATACCATATTGTAAATACTGTAAGAAAATTTAAATATTTTCTTAATCCTTCAAAAATTTTCATTGTTAGCAACAGTTTTTTTAGCCCTTTTTGGGGACAGCATTATTGTTAATGTTAATTCCGTTTCTAACTCAAAAGGCCATCACTCTTCTATGTGTTTTGACCCGGATGTAAGTGTTGGCTTCTTTTTCTGTTCTTATAAACAAGCACACTTTCAGTTGATATATAAAGTATTTATTCACATTCCAACAATACGTATTTGAGCAACTGCCCGCCAACCACACTCGCGTGCCTTCTTCTGCCCTTGCTGTTACATTTTTTCATCCCTGTATAAGCATTCCTCTTATATGGAGTTACAGGAGGAGGAGTTATGGCAGAGCCTCTTGGTCGTGGCGCCATCTGTTGTCGTTCACAATGACAAATAGTTTACATAGGCGAGACGTCTGCTGATCACTTAACTAAAATATCACCACTTCAATTGCTCAATGTTGAATCCTAATGCAATTTGAACAGACACCCTCAAGATGAAATATCTCACTTTTTTTTTTATTATACCCAAGAGTTATCAACTTCCCATCCTATTAATTTTTCATTCTCATCTTTGGTATAAATATCTGGCGCCATCTATTGGTTGATACATGCAACTTAAATCTAAAAATAACTAAATTTAATTAATTAAATTTAATGAGTGAATTAATATTAGAAAAAAATGCATTCGAACTTGAGTGGATGAATAAAAAGTATTTAATGAACGATTGAAAATTTGAACGAGATATATATAGGGAGAGTGTGAGCTAATAGAAGGAATTGAAAAAAGTGTAATTACTTACATTTCATCGACTCTGTCCTTGTCTCCCTGGAGCTGCCCCATGGCCGTCCCGTAGAAGGACATCTTGATCCAGCCCCGGACGCCCAGTCGGTCCGCCACTGCCTTGGCATACTGAAATGTACAAGGGGTTTAAATGTACATTATCAGGATTCGTTTTTTGGCGACTTTTTTCCAACGCCAAGGGCGATTTTTTAATTTCCGATAGATAGACCATCACAATTGACCTTATTAATTATATGCTCTTTACGAATGCTGGTCGCTTTGACAAGCACCTATCCCCTTCTAAAATGATAGGTCTGTACTCAGATTTAGCATATACCCAGAGAGTACTAGGGGATGGAGTCGATCCTAATGGAAGGGTTTTCCGATCTACAGATTTATTTTCTCATTCTCCCAACTTTTTGGCATTTTGTTTGTCGGGTACGAACGACCTCTCCCAATATGAAAATCATTCGCATTATAGTAAACCAGGATACTCCAGATCAGAAATTGCCCGAGATATCGGGAATCGAACCCAAGGTACCTAGGGGAAAATCCTAACCATTAGAACATATGAGAAGAATAACCATACAGACATAATCTCATAATTAAATAAAAGTAAATGTTGTTGTTCTAATGCAGCTGGCAATGCAGAGACAGTTAATAGTTATGCCATCAGCAAGGGCTGCACCCTGTTACTCATTTAGCACTGTTCAAGGGGCACATGTAGCTTGAAGATAGGCTACGGACGCGAGTAGCACTATCTTCACAACGCTCTGCGATCATCATATTAAACTACTACTACACCATACCACATCACTGTGCCTAGAGTTGAGTTGCTCCTATACATTTTGGGAATGATATGGGGGGAGGGGGAGAAGTCTGATTGGGCTCTGTGACGCTCTAGGGTCATGAATCCGGGACCTATTGCTTAAAGTGGATTCTGAACCACTAAAAACATTCATGGCCCTACCAGGATTCGAATCCGGAACCTGTGGTACCGAGCGCCAGAGCGCTAGCCACTCTGCCATCATGCCCTCTATCATAACAACCGAGACCTACTGTTTAAAGTGGATTCCGAACCACTACAAACATCCATGGCAGCGCCAGGACTCGAACCCGAAACCTGGTACAGAGAGCTAGCCACTCGTCCGTCAGGTCTCTAATAAAGTAAATGGAAACATTTGAAAAATAATTGTAATTTCAATGAAACAAAACTATATGGAAGAAACTTAAACAGAATTTAGGAAACATAAACATAATCCATATGGAGAGATAATTCTCTCCCCCCCCCTCCCCTACCCGGAAGGTGAGGAGGGTTAATCTTTTCTTCCCTAAAATAACCCTTCTGTTTTCTGCCTATATGAATGAACAACTGGTTTACTAAAAATAGAGAAATCTCTTGCAGAAATTGCAAATCACGTAATTTATCGCCCTTGGCAAGAAAAAAGTCTGCCAAAATTCAGCGCGTACAGTTTCTTCACAAATAAAGTTGTTCTGCGACATATAAATATTGTTTGCTTGTGAAATAGATTGAATATTGTCTTTTGCCTCAAAGATGGCAACTCTGATTTGTTAAATTTTTTTTTTCGGCATAGTTAGGAAAGCATTTTAAATGAAATTGTTTAATTGTTGGACTTAAATGACTGTGTAGGCTTAATGACTATTTTTATATATATAATTCTTCTGTACGTGTGTTTGTCACTGAACTCCTCCTAAACGCCTGGACCGACTTTAATGAAATTTTGTGTGTGTGTTTGAGTAGATCCCTGGATGGTTTAGATTCACAATTGGATCCAGTGGGTGGCGCTGTAATCGATATAATTCTATAAGTGTGTTTGTTAGCATTGGATGGGCTTTTTTTCCCTACTCAAAATATTAACTATTTATTAATTATTTATTTTTATTGTTAGGAAACGTTTTACATATTGTTTAAAAGTGTACCTGATAATCATGTAAGTTTTTAATTAAAAATATTTTGTTGGCAAAATTCTGTACGATATGAGTGCCAAAATCCTACCAATCCTCTGAATATTCTTTAAAAGAATGAAAAGTATATAAATAAAATGACGTTGCTAATATGAAATTTCAAAAATAATTAAAAAAACTTCTTGGAAACTTTAATACTAGCATAACATTTAATTAAAATTACTTCTAAGAACCAAAATCTAAAATATTTAAACAAAATCTTTAGCTTAATATCTTCAATTATTCGTTAACGTTAACGTTATTTTTCTTTGCTATTGAATTATCTTTTTTAGAAAGAAACTAAACTTTTGCTGTAATTTCTTACAAACTACAACTTTGCTGTATTTCCTTACAAACTATAACTTTGCTGTAATTAATCTTACAAACTGATGCCAATTAAATTTCAAAACTGACAATTCTGAATACGTGCATAGCAGCTTGAAATATGTTAAAAAGTAAAATTAGCAAATAGAACGTATATTAAAATACATAAAACAATGATAAATGTTAGAATAACTAATTAACTTTTCTCGATTTTTTAGATAATAATTTAATTTTTTTAATGTGTTGTTAGTTTTTATAAGTAAAAAAAATCAAAATACTCACTTGTATGAAATTAACTCCTGTAAATTAAAAACAGAAATATTAGCATAATTATCTTGAAATTGAAATAAATGCATAACAATATTTTTTTTATATAGAAATTAAATTATTTTTTTTTATGTAAGTTAAATAAAAAAAAGGATAAATTGTTTTGAGAAACAATTGTTGTTTTTGTTTTTGAAAAGAATTTGAATGAAAATTCTGTACCTTTTTATAAGATACTAATACAACTTAAAATAACAATAATAATAAATACATGAAATAACAATAATAATATCTGAAATAACAATTGTAAATACATAGTTACTAATTGAAATTTAAATTTAATTTCTAGATTAGATGGATTTTTTTAGATATATAATTTTTTTTTCTTAAACTATGATATAACAGCTTAGCACTGCGCTGTAAAAGATCTTGAGAAGGCATTATGGGAAATAGCTGCTTTATCTCATTATAGTGACGTCACCAAAATCTTCAAGTTTGTCAACAGTTTAGCTTATTTAGTGAAGTATGCAAAATTACATTGAAACAAAAGTACTTCTAAAAGAATTTAAATAAACAATGTAAACTGAAACTAATTACGAAAATTACAAATTTAATAAAACTGAATAACTATATACATATTTACAAAAAATTAAAAAAAATAAATACAATATTTGTTTTAAAATGATGGGGATTTATGATGCATTCATGTTTTTATTGTTGATAACGAAAACTGGCTAACATCCAAATCATACAGATTGAAAAATGGTAGTGTAAAAAAAGGAGAGACTTAATTTTAGAGAGGTTTTAGTTACAATAAAAATAGTTGTAATTTTAAATTTTAAAATTTTAAACAACTTTTTTTTTCTTTTTATCAAAAGAAAAAAAAATAATGATTACTGTGAAAAAATTTCACAGTAATTATTAAACTTCTTCCTTTCAGAATTGCATTGTACCATATATGTCTGACTATCCCCCTAACGAGTAAAATCGATTCCTCCGTTTCAGGTTTTAAATTTTAATAGTTTTAATTTTTAATTTCTAAAATCTTGAACAACGTAATATTAAAAGAAAATAATTATTGAGAAAAACTTCCACAATAATTATTAAACCTCTTACTTTCAAAATTGCATTGCACTACTCATATCTGACTAGCAGCCCTAACGAGTAAAATCAATTCATCCATTTCCGCTTTTAAGTTTTAATAGTTTTAATTTTTAATTTCTAAAATTTTGTACAACTTAATATCTAAAGAAAAAAACAAGTTTAATAATTATTGCGAAAAAATTCCACAATAATTATTAAACCTCTTCCTTTCAAAATTGCATTGCACCATGTATGCCTGACTGTCACCCCTAAACAAGTAAAATCGATTCATCCGTTTCCGCTTTTAAACCGAATGTTTACCTTTTCACTGAATAGCTAATATAGAACATTTCAAGACATGGCTTTCTTGAAGTGATCCTTTGGAGAAAGAAAAAAAAAAGTCCCTACATCTATTTTAAGCTGACAACTCGGGTAATAAAGATGGAAGTCAGTGTCTCATATATTTTCTGATGTCACTCAATGTACTTCTTTCGAAGCCCATGCGTAGTGTGCGCTGACGAAAATGCAAGAGAGGGAAGTTCGATTCCTGCAGTGATGTTTTTTTTTTTTTTTTTTTTTTTTTTATTTCCAAGGCAAGTACAAGTAGAATAAAAAAAATAATAATAACAAGGAAAAAAAATACAAAAGAATAAACGTCGAAAAAAAAGCAAAGAAGACCGAAGTCATTGCCTTAGGAGTTCTCTCGCACGCCAGTAAAGCGCTGTCTCCGAGTCGCCGTCAAGTACCGCACATCGTTGGAAGTTTTCTCTGTTTATTGGGTCTGTTGAACCACATAGGGGGCAGCCAAAAGATTTTTTTTTGGGGGGGAGATTTTAATGCAGGGGGTTCGAAAAGATTTTAATGCAATGGAGATGTTCTGCTAGACAGTCATGGCCAGTCAGAAGTCGGAACTGGGCGACAGCATGCTGTCGCGGATTGCTGGGTATTGCTAAAAGATCTTCAGATCTCCAACGCTTTGACCTAATCCCATCTTGAATTTGTAACTCGTGGTTTTTACTCATTATTTGTTTGATATATAGTTTTATAGAATGGAGTGACAGTGACGAAGATCTCGTTGGAAGTAGTTTTGAGCCTCTTTTTAATACACAATCGGCCTGCTCGTTCCCAAAAATGCCACAGTGGTCAGGTATCCACTGGAGTACCACTCGTTTCATTTTTAAAGTCAGTTCCCACATAAGATTTTGGCACTGGGAGATTTCTTCTGATGAAGATGGCTTGGTTGAACTAATAGCCTGAATTGCGGCTTGTGAATCAGACAAAATAACCACTCTATTGAATCTATCCTCAAAAATCAGTAAATATTTCAAAGCAATTCGGATAGCCTCCACTTCTCCATCAAAAAATTTTCGATATTTCCCAGCTGAAGCGAAGAAGCAGAACAAATTCGAAAAGTCTCCTGAACCTGCAGTAATGAGATTTTCATAAAAGGAGCCATCTGTGTATACGTGCAACCATTCAGATTCTGGGTATCTTGTATCAATAGTATCAAGTGTATAAACCCTCAAGCCTGCAGTGATGTGTACTACAGTAACTGTCGCAAAAATAGAGTGTACTTGTTGGAAGAGTGCCCTGGTCGAAGTTTTGTAAGTTTTCTCCACCATCAGGACAGTTACTCCTGACTATCCTTTAGGGAAACTAAGTCCACTTTCTTGTCGACTGCCGTTGTACTCTTCAGGAAAAGGTCGACCATCGAATGTGCAGAAAGGTAAATATCCGGTTTAAAAGGGGAAATGGACGAATCGATTAGTTGTTAGGGGCGTAGTCAGACATATGTAAAACAATTTTTGAAAGAAAAAGGATAATTATTATTGTGGAAATTTTTCAACTCAATTTTTTTTCTTTTGGTGTTGCGAAATTTAAAATTTTAATTATAAAAACATTAAAATTATTTTCATTTGAATTAAAATCTCCTATGAAACTACCTTTTTTCTCTATTATACTATAATTGAATCCGTCCGCCTTTCCACTTATCAATTTTCTAACTACAATCGATGCTCGAAAGATATACATATAATTCTTTTGTACGTGTGTTTGTCACTGAACTCCTCCTAAACGGCTGGACAGAGTTTGATAAATTGTGTGTGTGTGTTTGAGTGGGTCCCTGGAGGGTTTAGATTCACAATTGGATCCAGTAGGTGGCGCTGCAATCGTGTTCTGTACATGTGCTTGTCACTGAAGTCTTTCTAAACGGTTTGGCTGATTTTGATGAAAGTGTTTGTGTGTTTGACAAAATATGGGAAGTGTTTTTATGTTATCCCCTTTGTTCTAAGTTGCCACCAGAATGTGTTGCAGCATTTCATTTTATATGCCGCTCAAACGATATCCATGAAAATTAGCAAGCACATATATTAGAACATGGAGAATATATTCGCGATATGTAATTTTCTACAATCCATTTTTTGGCTGGACAACGTATGCTGGGTTCTGTTCGTATATATATATATATATGTATATATAGATATATATACATTTTGTAGAGGTCACAAAAAAAAACATCTTCTATGATTTTACAAATATAAATAAATAAATAAAAATATTAAAAAAAAAAAAATTTCAGATGGCGATTTTTTTCAAAAGTTTTTCCTACATTCCAGCGCCATCCTTGACTTTCTACGAGAAGTTGGCGGTAATAGAAAGAAAAAGAGGTGAGAGAATATATTGGAATCCTGAAAGCAGTAACTTGAACTTCGCAAGGTTTCGTCGTGACTCACGGAGAGTTGGAAGTGACAGTGGTTGCTGGCAGCCGTAAAGGATGAAGGAACAGAGCAGCCATCATCTGATACCCGTGCCAAGTTTGACGCCATTCACCATTTGTTTTCATGTGAGCACGGAAATGAATATTTTTTTGAGTGCATAAATGAAGTCAAAATCCTTTAATTCCTTCAACAATAGTTTGTAATGAAATATAGAATCCTTTTGCTGTTTCAATTTGATAAAACAAAGAAAACTAAAAGTTGGCACTGCATACAGTCACTGTCAATATGTTAACTTAAGTTATTCGAGTTGCACAAGTAATGTGCTAGTTAAATATGATTTCTTAAAAGGCGTAAACACATTAATCGCGTTATACTAGATTCTGTTGTATTATATTTTGTGTGTTCCTTATATGGAGCCAATTATTATTATTCAAGCCAATTCTGCGTAAATAGTCTATTTCTGGCCAAAATCGACAATGTGTACACATAAGAAATATATATTTACACAACAAATATATATATATATATATATATCGGCTTGGTGCCACAGATTTCGGGTTCGAGTCCCAGCGTTGCCATAAATGTTTGTAGTGTTCAGAATTCACTTTGATCCGCAGGTTCCGGTCTAATAAAACTGTTGGGAGGAGAAGATATACCTTCATATACCTTCTGCTTCATTGGCATACATATATATGTATACCACACACACACACACATATATATATATATATATATTTCACTTTCTTCAAAGTAATTCATTCCTTCTTTGATTTGTACTTTGATCTCAGATCAATTACCATTAGAATGATATATCTTAAGTAGAATCAGCGTTATCCAGGGTGCATCATTTGAAACATTTTACATCGCTTTCACGTTGTATACCACAATTTGTACTGAACACTCTACTCACAAAACAGATCTTCCATCTGTCGAGGGGGTGAAGGAAGGTCGCAACAAACACTCCGAACAGGGAAGATGCAATTTAGAATGAATCCCCCCTTCCCTAGTAACTACGATATTCGCTCTTTCCACCCCAACAGGAAAATTTTCCAGCCTATTTATTTAATATTTATATACCCAAAATACACCCCAGAATTAACACAGAAGTGTTTTAGTGTCTGGCTTCAAACTAAAACCTTATTAGTTCGGAAATCCGAAACGAAATCCCTTTGGCTGCATCAGCTCCATTCTTTTATTTATAAACTTTTGAGTTTTTTTTTTAGTCAATGGATTGAATTAATTAAGCCAATGACTTAATTATAAGTATTTCAGAAAACTGAAATGAAGATGGACGTAAGTCGTTAGCGGGAAACAAAAAGGCCGTGAGTTATTGAAATAGATAAGTCTACGAGATTTGACAGAGAAAGCTAGAATTAGATTCGCTCCGAACACTTGCCTGATTTTGTGGAAAAGCTTTTACGGAGAGTAGTGTGTTGGCGGAAGTTTTATAAATACTTTTTCGCAAAATATCTGGAAAGACTCCAATAAAGTGAGGAAGAGAATGTTCATCCTTGATGAGAATAATTTTTGTGAAACATCACTCATCGCGAATTCATCTTTAATAAAATAAATGGCTAAAATAAACCACCTTGAAATTAATTCAAATTAAACACACGAGTGTAAAATTAGCGCTTCATGAAAATAAATTTCCGTTTTTTTATATCTTATATATCATATTTGGAATATATTTTCGAAAGTGAGAAATAAAATATTCATCTTTCATGAAATTTCCAAGAATCATCAATACTGGGGGAATTCGTCTTAAATAAAGAGCTAATGAACAGTCAAATTAATTTAAATTATGGACACGAGTGTAAAATTAGTATTTCAGGAAAACAAATTTCTGACCTAAATATTTTTGAAGATCTTATTTTAGATTTTAAGAATAACGTAATATATTTTGAATTAAAAAAAAAAAAAAAGTTAAAATAAATCGTCTTAATAAATTGGCTATCAATATTAAATTGCCTTAAATAATAATCACTGTTAATTTAGTTGTTTATTTACTTTTTTTTGTAAATAATTTCTTTTCTCAATCCAAAGTTGAACTAATAATGCATTTTTGCAGAATATTAATAATTTCAACACAACTTTTAAATGTTCGACATTTTTTTAATTAAGTTACGCGTTAAAATTTTTTTTTTTTTTTTTTTTTTTTTTTTTTTAAATATTTTCTCCCTAAAATGTCAGATTCTATCCATGAAAAACCTTCTATTTTATACTTTTTGCTTTTATTTCATAGAAAAAAAAATGCACGCAATTAGGTTAAATGTTTTTTATAAACCTGATAGACCAATTCATATTATTTTTACTTTTTAAAAATAGAAGTTAAAACATTTTTTTAACAACCCAATTCTGTGTAATTAAAGAAAATCATCACTTGAAATTAATCAAATTTATTGCAAGATCATTATGATATTATTATTTATGTTAACAACTCTTGTAAAAAAAATCTCTCTAAAAAAAATTATAGTATGAATGTAGCTCCCAATTTTTTTTTTTAATATTTTCTAAATAAAAAAAATAATTGTTAAAAATAGAAATTTAATTTAACTTTGTCCATCTATGGGGCGTGATAACATTCAATGTGGGGTGCGAGCATATCGAAAAGAAAATATTATTAAAAAAAATTAATTTACTGAAAGAAATGCAAAATAAAATACATTCTGACTTAATTAAAAATAGAATACACTTTTACGCTGATATAATATATTTATAAATAGGACTACATCAGTACTGTACAAAGTATTTAATAAATAACTTGCCAATATTAAATTAATAAAAAAAATTTTAATAATTATTAATGACTCCCTTAGGCTTGCCTTGTATGAGGGTGGGGTGATAAAAATTATGATAGAAAATTGGGTCGCCAATATTGAACGACCGAGAAATGTTGTTTTACATGATGTATTGTTTTTATTTGAAACTTTACACATCATAAAAAATTTGCGATAACGTTAGAAAAGTGTTACGATGACAACAGTGATTTGGTAGATTTAAAAGTTTTAAATTATTCTTTTAAGTATTAGGTGATTCATTTTCAGTCATGAACAATATTTCAAAACTAAATCTTTTGCCCACAACATACACGCACATATATTTGAACGAGTGTATAATTGGACTTTTGAGGTGACCATGCCAATTTCGAATGTGTCCTGGAAAGAACTAACAATATCTGTATGTATCTCTAGATGATAAAGCCTTTTCATAGAATTTCTATGAAAGGGTTGAGGGCCTGAAGCTTTTTCTGTTTTCCATATTCTTTCCATAATACATTTTTAATAGAAAATCATGGTCCATTACTAACTATAGTGGTATTCCCATTTATTTTTTGATGAACTTAAAAAATTTCTACAGTGAACAAAATAAAAGTTAAAAATTTTTTTTTTGTGAATAAAAACTGTTTATTTTTGTCAATTCTCGTTCTACACTCATAAATGATTAAACTGGCAACAACAGTAATAAACAGCATTTGATAAATTTTATTCTCATAATAATTTAATAACTCCAACATTATAATGTTGATAAAATTAGATATTTCAATTTTTTTTAAAGGTCCAATAGTTAATTAGGAGTTAAAAAATAACTTCTAATACATAACTTTTAATATATAACACAATTGATTAAACTGGCAAACATAATAAGAAGCAGTATTTGATAAATTTTACTATCATAATAATTTAATAACTGTAATGCTGTATTGCAATACTATCATGCTGATAAGATTAGTTACTTTGATTTTTTTGCAAGACTTTTTTTTAACTTTGTTCTACATTAAACTGGACAAAAAGGGATTTTTCCTTTATAATTGCACAGAATTATTGCTAATTACTCTAACTTTTGAAAGAGTTCAACATTTCCAAAATTGGGCATACCTTGCAGATCTCCAAAAACTTCGAAATCCACTTGCACCAGCACTGGCCAAGAGGCTGATTCCTGGTCCACCCATGACCTGCGGGGGCACCTCCAAACGATAATTTCTCGTCCCCTCATTTTCTAAATGAATACAAAAATGCGGAAAAATGTCGCTCGTGCTACAGTCGGAATCGCTTGCTCGTTTTTTCGTCTGAAGGGTGAGGTGAGAAGGTTGGCGTGGGTGTTTAGACGCCAACCGAGCCAAGTGGGCCAAGGAATCTTTTTCGGGTATTGTCTAATTTGACACCTTAGAAAACAACCGAATGTCTTCTGTTTGTGTTCTAAAATTCGAAATTTGTTTTATGTTCTTTTGTGAAATGAAATAAGATAATTTTTTAACTTCTAAATTTGTATTCAATTCAAAGACGGCAAACTGTCTCTTGCGGTTTTCATTGTCATTGCAAACAACAAGCAAAATTTTTTTTTTTTTTTTTTTTTTTGCTAAAGAGCCAATTTCTCTGCTATACGAATCTCGTGCTCTTACTGCTTCCAATGAAATTAATTTCATTCAATTTCATAAAAATGGCCATACATAATCATGTAGCAATGATTTTATGTAGCAAGCAAAATAATTTTTAATAAAATTGAGTAATCTTTAAAAACAAAATTGTTCAAAAATTTTTAAATCATTTTATGCCATTTTATGTGTTTTTTTAATTCTTTAGGCCCATTATATTATTTTAAACAATTTTTTTTTTTTTTTAGTTAATCTTTATAGTTTTTTCCTGACTTTAAACCGATTTTTCTTAAAATCACATAAGTACTTCTTTGGATATTTCATTTTTCACTTCATTCTATAAGACAACAAATATATTTTATTATTTATTTATTTACAAAAGACATATATTTCATTTGTTCTTTAATTTGTAGTGCTACAAAAATTCATTAAGAAATTATATTCATTAAGAATATATCTTATTTTAAGAAATGTCTTCTTTAAGTAAAGAGAAAACTTTTTCCATTTTTGTGTACAGTGATCATGAGTATATTATATTTGTGATCATAGATCATCATTTGTGTACAGTGATCAGTGATATTTCATCAAATTAAATTTGATATCGGAGGTACTTATTTTTCAAATAAAGGTGAATTCATAATTTTTTTTCACCAGGTATAAGAAATTTTGGTGAAGTTATTCATTCATTCTGAAATGCTTTTTATGATTCTGATTGTTTCTCTCGTACAGTTAATAGCAAAGTTTTATGTATTCAGACTTAAAAATAAATAAATAATAATAATAAAAAAAAATGACGAACAGTTTAGTCATCATCTTCAGAACTTTCCATCAATTTCATTAAATATCATATTTTATTATTTTATTATTCATAGGTTATTTTTATTCTTTCTCTTCTATAAAGCTTACGGTAGTGAATCTGCTGCGATTTTGCAGTATCACTATTGTGCAAAAAGATAGGTTCATTTTTGACATAAATCAATAAACAATTCCTCTATGTTTGGAATAGGCTATTTGTCATATAGTATCCATGTATGTAATATCATTGCACTAGTTTCATGAGCGAAACAATCCTTGAATCCCTTGGTGAAACAATCCTCCTCCAAAAATATCACACGATCATAAAGATTCTATTTTTTTAGTCACTTTCACAAAAACTTCTTTGGTTTTCAGATAAATTTAAATTTTATATTGTACTTATATTTCTCTTTGTATCAATAAACGATGCTTCTTGTGTGAATAAATACGTAATTTGTTATGTAATTCTTATAATTTGAAGACTACAACACAGAAATCTAATTTGTTTTTGAGAATTCATTGTTTTTTAATCTGTTAAAGAATAAAAAAATATTTAAGAAATTCTTATTTTGATCAATGAAAGCCATAGCTTTTTAAAATAAAATTTCCACTTTTAACTTAGTTCAGTTTAATTATCGTCTGCTTTCGCTCAGAATTCACAATAAATAAGTGTGGTCAAACTAGAACAATTGGATGTTAATAATTTTTCTCTGCATTCGTGTTGTTTTATTTATATGAAATTTTTTTGTTCTAATATATTTTTCTGAATTTATTTTATGGTACTCATTTTTTTTCTGAAGAAAATTAATTTACTACGAATTTTTAAAAAAAATATTTTAATAATAATGTTTAAGAATAATTTAACGATAATTTTATTACTTTTATTTTTTAATTAACAACGATTATTTTTTTTATCGTTATCGGATAATTTAAATTCTATGTTGAAAATTACTTTTAAATATTTGGATGGTTCTTTCTCATATTCGTTTGCTGAATTAAAAATGTAATTGCCATGAGAAGTTGCCTATAATTCATTATTGCAATGTTTGCCAACTTAATCATTTGATTTTAAAAGCTTAGTATTTAATTTCTTTTTTATTTTCTTAAATAATTTTTTTACATTTTTGATAATTAAATTAATTTTCTTTTTACCATTTTGTTATTAAATGATCCTATTCCATTGAAAGCCCAATATGTTGGAACAAACTTGAACTGGCTTTTCAGAATGTTGTTGAAACCCGTAGAATATATGATATACATTTGGCACAGTCAAGAATTAATTAAGAATCATATATGATGTGTTTTACAGAAATATTCTTCAAATTGGTAAGTTTTTGAAATTTGCTTGTTTATGTTCGTTTTTTATTATCCTTTTTCGTTCATTTAATAAAAATGTACTATTATTATGGCATTTTAAATCATTTTCTCAATTATTCGCATTAATAATTTTGCTATAATGCAATTTATTAAATATTAATGTGTGTTGTTTCAGTTGTCAATCTGTTGATTCTTCTGTGATTGATTAGGAACGGATGTTATAAATTATTTTAAGAAAAATTTAAATAAAAAAATAATTTAGATTAAAAAATAAAAATAAATTTAAATTTTGCATCAATTTTTTATTTTTGAGAAAAAGTAATTTAAAGTTTTCATTATTAAAAATTTTATTGTTCTTGATATTCTTTTTCTATTAAAGAATTAGAAGTATTTTCCAATTCTATAGAAATATATCCATGCAATTTTTTATTTGCATTTTGTATTGCAAGCAATTTATACCTATTTTTGATTTGCAAGAAATTTATACCTATTAATGATTATGATTTATTATTTTTTAATACTGATTATTAATTCCAAACGTTTTATTTGTATTGCAAAATGAAAAAGTATTTTGATATCAAGCGAAAAAAAAAAAAAAAAAAAAAATCTTTTAGATATTTGCCATTTATTTTTTAATAAATTGTTAACTTCTTAAACAATTTTAAATATAAATTTTTATTATTTTATTAAAACTAAGTTCATATTTAGTATTAAGATTCACTCCCCTCCTACAATATTTTTTATTAAAGGACTATGAAGTATTCCCTCCATAGTCCCTCCATTATTGATATTGAACATATTTTGCTGAAATTTTCAAATTTCCTTGCATTTGTCGCTTTCATTTTTTCTTCATTAAATTCATCAAATGGAAAATATCATTTCAATTAACATCGGACAACATCGTGTTATATATGATAGTCATTTTTCAGTAGTAGATTAAATGCCGCATTCATTTCGTAAAAAGTACGATAGATGGCAGCACAAGCATAAGTTCATTAGAAAAAAGAAATGCTACTGGCAAAATTGTTAGTATGCAGTTTTCGTTATAATCCCACTATTAATAATAATAATAATAAATAGTAAATAGGTGAGTAAAATAAATAAATGAATAAAAATATTAATTGTATTTAAAAATTTCAAAAGATTTCAATATAAAAAAAAATATTAGTTTAGTCAACTTGATACTTTTACGGTTCATTGTATAAAATATTTTTTCAGTTTAAAAAAAAAAAAAAATATTAAACATAATATTTTTCAGTCTAAATAAACTTCTCAAAAATTTGCGCATACGAATTTGCCTTGTACTGAAATATTTTTTTTTTTTTCAAACGTACCCTATCGTATTTAATAAAACTGTCCAGTTAAAACATTTAATTTTTTTTTTTTTTTTGGTGTCTAGAGTTAATCTATATAATTAGAATATACCCCCCGAGTAGATAAAGCAAGCATACATTATTCGAAATTTAAAAATTAGTTGTTAATTCGCACTTAGAAAAAGTTATAACAGTTACAAAATTAATGAAATGAATAGTTAAAGTAATTAAAATATTTTTTTTCTGTCAAAATGTTATTAAAAGTATAGTAGAATAGCCAGTAAATTAAAGTCGGCGAGTTTAACGTTATCCTAATGGAGAAAAGGGGATCATCATTTAAAAAATAAATGCAAGTTGAAGGCATAATCTTGGATTTATTTTATTGTTTTTTACGTTGGAATTAATATCTCTACTTTAAAAGGCAGTTTTTCATTTAGTTTAATACATAACTTTTTAAAAGTTTTTTTATCCATTATTAAAGATAAAACTGGATGAAATTTTTTTTCTGATGTTAATATCCTTTTCTCCTATTAATTTTTTTAATCCATATAATTATAGGGATATAATTTTTGATGACTCATTATTAATTTAATTTCCAAACATCTTTAATACTAATAATTTTATATGAAGTACTATATTGATAATCTTATTTTATAATTAGTTGTTAGTTTAATTTATGTCTGTACTGTAATTTTATATTTGTCTAATTTTAGATATTAATTTGAATCAAACTTAGCAATTTAAAAACTTTAATGTTTAATAAATGAAAATCATATTGAAGTTAATCAAATCTGTATCGTTGAATCATCATCACATTGATCATCTGAAAAGTTAACATCATCATTTGCACTAAATGTTCATTGCTTGTTCTTTTAATATTTTTTCCCCTAAGCTTCAGATTTTAACATGTAGGCTTTTTTTCTGTCAATGCGAATCATATTCTACTGTCTCCTTTTACAAATGGCTCACCTACATTGCATAAAATATCCTTATTTAGAACTATATTGGATACTACCAGTATTTGTTCATCATATGTGAAAAAATTTAGATGACGATGGTGCATCATTTTTTGTCTCATGAGAAGAATCTTGGCATTTCATTCCTAGTAGAGAGGAATGTATGTTATTTCACAAATATATAATAAACCCATCACTCAAATTTGACAGCAGACAAGCTGTATTGTGGGTAATTATATTACATGCAATTAGCGTTTTATATTAATGAGAACAACTTATCTCTCAAATCTGACAGCATATATTTTGTATCATGTATAATGAGGAAATTAGCGAATGTCTGGGCGATCTTCACAGGTAAAAACAACTGCAGATTGAATATGAACTATGTCGTGAGTTGTTACATCGTGATGGGTGATAGACCACGAGTCGAAAAATGTCTACTATAATGAGAAATGAGGAAAGCCGATCCCGCCCTCCTTCTTGACTGATTGTCTTAAAAGGAGGATTTTGGAGAAGGAGAAAAAGAGTGTTCTGCGAGGAGTCGACCAGAAGTGTTTTCTTTTATTTTCTCTGAAGTGGGCCTGAATGGCCGAGTGGCTAGATCTCTGGCGCTCGGTACCACAGGTTTCGGGTTCGAGTCCCGGCAGTGTCATGGATGTTTGTAGTGGTTCGGAATCCACTTTAAACTGTAGGTCCCGTTCCTAATAGGATCGTAGAGCGTTGCGGGGGCATTGTTACTCCGCGTCCGTGGCTTATCTTCAAGTGACACCTGCCCCCCGGGTAATACTAAGTGAGTAACGTCTGTGCAGCGCTTGCCTTAAGGCATCCAAGACCAAGCTGTCTAAGTGTTTGCCAACTGCATTAGAACAAAAAAAAAAAATTTTTTTTTCTCTGAAGTGACTGAATAGGACGGAGTTTTTCGTCCGTTTCTAAAGTGAGCCTCTTGTGGTTTCGTGCCTTAGACCAGGCAATTAGATTCGAAGTAGACTTGAGAACTCTGAAAAATCTTCGACATTGGAATAAACTGCACTTGTGATTTAATTGTGCATTTGCGATCAAGTTTCATTTTTAATCTTTATTTCTATGTATAGTAATACAGAGTCCATTATTTGTATATATATATATATATATACACTGAAGTGACAAAAGTCATGGGATACCTCTTAATATCGTGTCGGCCCTCCTTTCGCCCGGCGAAGTGCAGTAACTCGACGTGCATGGACTCAACAAGTCGTTTGAAGTCTTCTGCAGGAATATTGAGCCATGCTGTCACGATAGACGCCCATAATTGTGAAAGCGTTGATGGTGCAGGATTTTGGGCACGAACAGACCTCTCGATAATGTCCCATAAATGCTCGATGGGATTCATGTCGGGCGATCTAGGTGGCCAGATCATTCGTTGGAATTGTCCAGAATGTTCTTCAAACCAATCGCGAACAGTTGTGGCCCGATGACATGGCGCATTGTCATCCATAAAAATCCCATCGTTGTTTGGGTACATGAAGTCCATGAATGGCTGCAAGTGATCTCCAAATAGCTGAACATAAGAATTTCCAGTCAATGTTCGGTCCAGTCGCACCAGAGGACCAAGTACATGCCATGAAAAAACAGCCCACCCCATTACGGAGCCACCACCAGCTTGAACAGTGCCTTGCTGACAGTTTGGGTCCATGGCTTCGTGGGGTCTGCGCCACACTCGAACCCTACCATCACCTCTTACCAACTGAAATCGTGACTCATCGGACCAGGCCACGGTTTTCCATTCATCTAGGGACCACCCGATATGCTCACGTGCCCACGAGAGTCGCTGCAAGCGATGTCGTTCTGTTAGTAAAGGCACTCGAGTCGGTCTTCTGCTGGAATAGCCCAAGAAAGCCAAATTTCTCCGCACAGTTCTAACAGACAAGTCCCTTGTATGTCCCACATTGATTTCTGCGGTTATTTGACGCACTGTTGTTTGTCTGTTAGAATTTACGACTCTTTGCAGACGTCGCCGGTCTCGGTCGTTAAGTGCAGGCAGTCGACCACTGCGCTGTCCATGGTGGGATGTTATGCCTGAAATTTCATACTCTCGGCACACTCTTAACACAGTGGATCTGGGAATGTTGCATTCCCTAACGATTTCCGAAATGGCATGACCCATGCGTCTTGCTCCAACTAACATTCCGCGTTCAAAGTCTGTTAATTCCCGTCGTGCGGTCATCATCACGTCAAAACCTCTTCACATGAATAACTTTAACAGAAATAAAAGCTCTGCGAAAGCACTGCGCATTTATACCTGTTCTACGCGATGCTACTGCCATCTGAAAATTTGCATATTGCTATCCCATGACTTTTGTCACTCCAGTGTATAGTTCTTGTAAATAAAAATTAAGTGCTCCCATGAACCTGAAAGTGGTCGTCTTCTTGAAGCCGTTATAAGTCTAATATGGGCAGAGACGTTACAATGGAAAGAATTTATAAAACTTTTTTCCTAATTGTAAAAAAAAAAATGCTTTAGGATATTTCATTGCCAACTTCAATATTCTATTTGCTTAAAAGAGTGATACCTCGATGCCAGTCATTAGAGTATAGCTTTTCTGTTATTTACTAAAATAAATAAATAAAGTTGTTGTCAGATTTATTAAATAACCCTTTCGTTACTTTGCTCAAAACTACAGTAAAAGTATCTAAGTGATGTTATGTTGTTTCTAAACAATTACAAATGACTACTATATAATACATTAAAGGCTGAGTTTTCGTTGTCGATAAATGTTTGGTAACAAATGTTTTCTGTCTTGTACTACAGTGTGCAAAAAATAAGACCAATTTTCAATTTAAAATTTCCGGGGCTCATGGAATTTAAATTTTTTTCTTTTCTAGGTTACTGGCACTGTCCTTGACATCTGTGTGAAATTTGACGTCAAAATATTCATTAGTGTTTGAGTTACACTTGGCTTTGTGAGACGCTAAAATGGATTCCGGCGATTTTTGAAATGTCTCCATTCATTGAGCAAAGAACTTGCATTCAATTTTGTTTGCGGAAACGTATAGAATGTTGCAGAAGGAATTGCAGGTTGCAACATTCCTATACCGGAAAGAAATGTTTGCAAGTGGTATAAAAAGTTCAAAGAAGGCAGAGAACTCGTTCAGGACGGAGAACCCTCTGGTCGACCATCCACCTCAACCGACGAAGCTCACGTCCAAAAAATTAAAGATTTAGTGCTTGCAAACCGTCGATTTACAATTAGAGACCTTGCTGATGATGTTGGAATTTCAAAAGGATCGGTCCATTCCATTTTGGGCCTCAAACGCATCAAATCTCGATGGGTACCGAAAACACTGAATGCGCAGCTCACATTGCATTGAATCTTCGTGATTTTTTGACAAAAATGAAATCCATATCGTTCCACTACCTCCGTATTCACATCTTGCGACTTCTGCCCATTCCCTAAACTCAAAGGACCATTCCGGGGACACTGTTTTGAGTCGATTGAAGAGACTCAACGAGAATCGCCGCGCGCTTTGAAGGCCATCTCTGCCGATGACTTTTCAGCATGCATTGAGGATTGGAAAAAAATTTGGCATAAGTGCATTGTGTCCGGAGGGGATTACTTTGAAGGCGATAAAATAAATTCGTAAGAATAAAATTTTGAAAAAAATATAATTGGTCTTACTTTTTGGGCACAGTAGTATATCAAACCAAAATAATAAAAATAGATGGATGAAAAAAAATTAATGAAGAACTATTTTGTTCTTCATTCCTACACACTTAAAAACAATGTTAAAAAAAATTGCTAGTTAAATGTATTGTGAGAAATCAAATTAATTTTATTAATTTATTTATTTTGTACTATTTTACTTGGAACAAATGTATAATTGAAATGAATAACATTCTCTGCACAAGTCTGTGTAGAGCGAATGTGACTGTAAATGAACAATTGATACATAAGTGAGTGAGATGTCGAAAAATAAATAAAGGAATAAACGGGCGAGCAATCACTGCAGAGACAGAAACAGCACGGAAAAAAGTAACCCTTTATTGCAGGTGTTTATTTTTGAGTCGACCCGTCAGGAAACAAGTGGGGGGAGAGAAGATTGTCAGTTCCTTTTGTCCTAGGGTGTGAAGAAGCGCTGGGATTTCTGCGCGAGGGGGGTGGATGTGGGTGTCGTCAGTTGTCCTCTTCTCGGAGGCTGTAGTCGTTGAACTTCTCCAGCAGCTTTTGCAGCATCTGCAAGAAACGGTGCATTTACTTGGGATAGAAAAAATATTAGCATTGATGTGACAACAGCAAAATTTTACATTTAAGAAAATCTCAGACTCAAATATATACTCTTATTAGAAAAGACACAAAGTAATTATCTGAGTGATAAGAAAGCCATAAAAATCTTTAAATTAATCAGTACATTGGTAATACTAACCAGGGACTTTTAAAAACAAATTCATCCCATTTAATTTCAAGGTATTTTGTACAACTGTGAATATTCCTAAGAATTAAAATTGGCTGCCTATATTCCTAACGATTCAAGCTAACTGTGCAAAATTTAGGTTATTAAAGTTATATGCTAATATTCCAAGCAATTAAAGGTAACTGAGAATATCTCTAGCACTTAAAATAAACTGCAAAAATTATAGCAATTAAAGCTGGCTGCAAATATTCCTAGCAATTAAAGTTTTAACTGTGAATATTCCTAGAAATTAAAGGTAACTGAGAATATCTCTAGCAATTGAAGCTAACTGCAAAAAAATTATAGCAATTAAAGCTAGTTAGAAACTTAGCAATTAAAGCTAGTTGCGAATATTCCTAGAAACTAAAGCTATCTGCAAATATTCTAAGCAATTAATTCTAACTGCACGAAATAAAAAACACTAAAGACAAAAAAAAAAGCATTTACAAGGTATTAAAAAAGAAGCACAAATATTTAATTTACATTTAAAATTAATATTATCCTTAAACGATTAGGGATTCATTTCCCCCCTGCAAAATTGATTCAATTACTGATTCTTCCTTCTGTCCCTGGATTGCGTAATAATTTAGGAAACACAATCAAATGTTATCTGTACCCCCAAATAGGATATCAAATGAAGATTGGCAATATCTTACCATTTTCTTCCGGGTATCGAACCCGACGTCTTGGACCTCGTCGGGCGACGACCGCGGCCAATCCACCAATGCGTCATCCATATCACCCAACTCTCTGCAACACACAAAACATACATTTCAAAAACTGTTTCCTAAACATGAAATATTTATACAGTTCCGCCAGCAATTCAGTAGAGAGATCACCACCAGTTTAAAGTGAAAACGGATCATTCTATTACTTGTCAGGGCTAGCGAGGTAGACCCAGCACAAAGCCATTAGGAAACAAATATATTTGATAATTAGTGTGGAATTCCTTTCATTTAGTTTTTGTTTTAATACTGCATAATTTAAAACTTTAATGATTAAAAATTTAAATTATTTTTATTGTAATTAAAGTCCCTCCGAAATTACCTTTCTCTCCTTATTACAACGCTGTGCTTGATTCAGCCTGACTTCGCAGCTTACCAATTTTCTGCGCAATAGTTCATTGGACTATACTTATGTTAGTTAACTCCAACAGTTTTGATCGCGCATCCCAAGACACACACACACACACACACACATATATATATATATATATATATATATATATATATATATATATATATATAACCGAGATTCTAGAGTCTGGGGAGCTCAATATCCTATATGCCCCGGTTTTAAAATGCATGTGTACGAAGTTTAATAGTTTCGTTCAGCAGTATCTCATTTCTGAGGACATATATCTTTGTTTCTCTTGTCTTTGTGTGCACGTACATTAAAACTGGTGTATTTAAGACGTCTAAAACCCTGGACATTACTGTCACTACATACAGCGAGGAGCTACATCGCACTGACGTGATCCTAGACTCTCAAATGACCGTGAGCTTACGATTTTGCATGTCTCCTGAGTATCATTTTGCGTACCCCTAGGTTTACACATAGCACACTTTGGAAACCACTGTTTTAGGAGATCACTATTCCCCAAAATAGGTCCTAGAAAAGGTTTTAGAGTCAGGAAGTCTGATGTAAAAAAACCTTTATTTTCTCTAAAAAGTCTTTCCTTTCTCTTTGTATTAATGCTTGTTGTTGTAGTATGTTTTAATAAAAAATATTTAGAATTTTTTTTTTAAATAAATTTTATCTATTTACACCAGGTATTTCCCCACGCAGCACGAAATAATAACTCTCTTAATTTATAAAAATAAATTAATTTATTTTAATTAGGTGTTTCCAAACGACATTATTTTGATAGATTGGCATCATTTTACGAATTACGAATAGTTTAATAACCAATAGTGTGGTAAATTGGCGAGCGGCCAAATTGGACGGATTCAAATAGAGCGACGTTATAGGGAGGAAAGATATTTGCGAGTGTAAAGATTTAATAACAAAAAAATAATAATAATAATAAATAATAATATTTAAATTTTTACTAATTAAAGTATTAAACTAGGGCCTGGTGGCAGCGTGACTAGCGCTCTGCTTCTCGGTGCCACAGGTTTCGGGTTCGAGTCCCGGAGGTGACATGGATGTTTGTATTGGTTCGAAACTCACTTTATACCGTAGATCCTAGTCTCATATAACAGTAGAGCATTGGGCGTAGGGCTGACAAACCTACCTCGAAAAAAGAAAGCATTTACTGTCTAGGAATCTGCTAGCAAGCAGACCGCTTGGCTCACCATGGGGCTGTTGAGTCACTGATGTGATGAAAGTTTTAAATTGCATAATATTATAAGAAGAATTAGATGAAAAAAAATTTCATTACCATTAGAATTTTTTCTTTTTAAATTGTTTTACTCTGCGTATGTCTGACTAGTATCTCAAACAAGTAATCGATTCGTCCATGCCGTTAAATCGGATGTTTACCTTTACATATAATCGATGGTCGAACTATGTATTCATTTTCATTGCTGTCACTAATTTTCTTAATTTTATTTTTATTTTATTTTATATTATTTTGTCTTTAGGCGGACGAACATCACAAAATCTATAACCATCGAATAGGCGATGTCGAATCAAATTTCATAACTAAAATCGTTTTTATGTTACTCGAAAAAAAAAAAAAGGTAATAGTGATCTTACAAGGTATTGATTATTTCTTGCTGAATTTCAAAAACATTTTAGCTATTTTTGTCAACATTAAAGTCGATATTGTACGAAATTTCGACAATTGTGGGTGGAAGCGGTGCATATTGAGATAAATTCTAGTGGAATTGGAAATCAATGAAAACTTCATGTTTAAAACATTTCCAGAATATTCAGATTATTTGTTGTGAAAGATTGAAAAGATCTTCATTTTCTTCAGTATAAAACATCTCGGAGATGTAAAATGAAATGCCTTTTTAAATAAATACTGGTAGGAATGAATGTGTAACGACGAGCACAGCAGCACACATTGTAATTAAATTATTATTGTAGTACGCAGTTTGGGCAACGAGATTGCAACTGGGTGTGGTTGGGTTGAGATTCTTGAGGCATAGGATTGAGAACTTACAGCTTTATTTACATACGCACGAAAACCACACACATGCAATTAGAAACGTACAATATTTCCCACGTTTAAAGACAGATAATTACAGATTCGTGGAAGAATTCCACTTCTAAGCCCATTATCCAGCTACGCACAGGATGCACGAAATATACTTCCTCTTAGGGTGAGAGTTTGTAGGCTAACTAATGCGCCTGAATGTATGAACGTATTTTCACTCAGGGTGAGAGACTATAAATTAAGCATTTCTCAGATAGAGCGCAGATTGCGCTGTACTTCCTCTCGGGTGAGAGTCTCGAGGCTGACTGATCATTTCTCCTGAACGCCACAGGGGCGCTCTTGCTTGTGTGTAGGAAGAAGCATGGTTACACTATCCCCTTCATTGCCCTGGGGGTATTATGTACTAGATAATTCATTTAAGGGTAAATATTCGATGTTCTCTGGCGGCCTGCGTTATGGTCACTTATTACGAAACAGGGATACTCGATTAGAGCAATTTATACTTGTAGTGGATTGTGCCAGCGGTTGTTAGAGAATCAGAAGGAATTGTTTCTCCAGGAGTATGAAGCGGGCTGCAAAATTTCCCGACTGAAATTCCCGTCTTCTAACTCTTAACCGCAATTTTACGAATTATATTACTTATTAATGGATTTAGAAGAATTCTTGAAATAAATTCAAGGAATTTTATTGAATTCATGTTGTGTGTGTCTAATCCTCAGTGTCCTTCCATGCAGGGTGGACATCCCATGAGTGATCTACTCATGGAAGAAGGGAAAGAGAGGAGCAGTTTATGCTGTGATGGAGCACTCGTAGGAAGAAATCTGACTTGACTCCGAGAGGCTTAAGAAGAAGGCCAGTGCCTTCCGGGAGACTTTTTAGGGAAACTACCCTATCATAGGGGAGAAACACAGACCAGGTAGTTTGACTAACGAGGCAAGTGCCGGAATGGTCAAGTGTCTATCGCTCTAACGCTCAGGTTTCGGGTTCGAATCCCGGTGGTGCCATTGATGTTTGTAGTGGTTCGGAATCCACTTTAAGCCATAGGTTCAGGTCTCATATGATTGTAGAGCATCACAGAGACTAATCAGACTTCTTCTCACCCACATCATTCCCAAACTGTATAGGGGAAACTCAGCTCTAGCCACACTGATGTGGTATGGTGTAGTAGTAGTAGAATAACGAGAAAAGAAGCTGAACATCACAAATGCCAACGAGTCTACTCGTCTTTTGAAACAGTGTCTACAATGAAGCGAATTGGACCTCGGCCCTACTCTCACTAGCTGCCACTGAACCACGAGGCATTGAACTTATATATCCATAAAAAGAATTTAATCATAATGAATGTCCTTAATACTTTTAACGAGCAGTAATTTAATGTCCTTAACACTTTTAATAAGCTAATTAGCAGTTAATATCATTTGAACAGGTTTTAATTTTAAAAACAAATGTTATCGAATAAGAATTCAAATAACATTCCTTTACTTTAAAATACATTTTAAATGGTTAATCTTCTTTATTGATTAATTAAGCATTAAATGATCAATACCGTTTTGTTGCAATACATAAAAAATAATTTGGCTATAATAAATTAAAAAAATTAAATTTACAAAACTTTGGAAAAAAAACCTATTTTTTTCTTCTTTAAACTTAGTCAAAAACAACAAGACAAGGGTAAAAATAATGAAAAATAGAAAACATTTTTTTCTCTTCGTTTCTTTCAATTCTTCATTACTTATTCAGCACTTTCACCATTAAATAATCACACAAAAACTCTGTTTAATCTTCGTTTTATTGGATTTCCAGCATCGGCAGAAGCAAATCTGGCCGAATAAAACTTGTTTAAGATTAAGAAGGATTAACCAAAAACAGAAAACTTTATCTAATGAAAAGTTAGAAGGAGAAAAAAATTCAACATTTAAATGACCTCTGCTGTAAGAACATTGCTGGTAAGACAATTTTATTAATTAACCTCTTTTAAAATCTCTTGTTTTAGCATTTTTTTTAATTAAAACTTTTCCTTTATCTTGTATTAGCTCATGACGAGCAGCTTAATAAATAATTTATCTCACCAGAAGTTTTAGAAAGTGGGATTTGAAAAATCCCTCCTCATTATTTAGATTATTTGAAATTAGCAGATAATGACTTGCAAATGACCGATTGTTTGTATCGGCCATTTATAAGTCTTCTGCTAAACTATTTATTGCATACATAAGTAAAGATTCTGATAGGACACAATTTTTTTTGATGAGGCTTTTATAACTTTGTGTGACACTTACTTAACTTAATGTGATATAACTTAATGTGATAACTTAATGTGATATTTATCATATTGCTTTTTCAATAAAACTGTAATCTTGTTTATTAATGCGACAAATTGAGAGTAAATCTTTCATGATTTTTCAAAATTTTTGAAAATGATGTAATTTATTATTTATACATTGCAAGAAAATAAAAAAAGTTTTAATAATGTTTTTTTTTTTTTTCAAAATGTGCATTCAGTTTTATAGAGGAACGATATCTTTTAAAGCAAATTTTGCAAATAAAATTTAATCCCTTGAAAATTTGTAATATTATTTCTTTTAAAATTGTTGAATGCCATTTAATTTAATGATTATTTATAATTATTATAATTATTATTGACATTATTTAATTTAATAATTTTTAATGTCCTTTTCTTAATTGGAATCATATCTAAATTAAAATCAATTCAAAATAATAGGATTAGTGAAAGTATATTTATAATTAAAAGTACCCGACTCGTGGCTCAGTGTCATCGTGCGCCGCTGGTGGGCATTAGGGTTGAAGTTGAATCCACTGGCGACTTTGTTACGGACACTGTTTCAAAAAACGAGAAGGCTAGATGGCGTTTGGGATGTTCAGCACCTTGCCTCGTGAGTCATTACCACACGAGTTTATCCCATACGACACACAAATGCGGGAAGCTCCCCCTAAAAGTTGGAAGGCACAGTACTCCTTATTCAACTACATGGAGCCAAGTCAGACTTTTACCTAAGGGTGCTCCATCACATCAGAATTTGCCCCTTTCTCTCCATCCATGAGTAGACTACTAATGATGTGTCCGACCCACGCTGACGGACACTGCGGATTAGTCTCAACTTAACTAAAAGTTATTATGTTTTCAAATGTCTGAGATCATATGTGACTGGAATGGAAAAAAAAATATAGCAAATTCAGTGCCGCACCAGTATGGGGGGGAGGGGGTATTCTGCTGCATTTGCACCCATATCATACAGTCTCCTTAAGTTGTTGGAATTTTTATGCTCTAGTTCGCGCCAAGCAGCGTCACATGGTAGTTTTATGGAAATCGATCCAGAATTGCGCTGTTGACGTGGAAACGAGCTGATTGGTTGCTGTGAAAACGAGTCTTATTCAAAAAAGGAACATTCTTCTTCCTGTTGAGCTTGTGCCTTGGACCAGTTACCATCAACTCTGTATATAGATTGTAAATGTTGCTTGTAAATAAATGAAGGTGCCATAAATGTGTGTATGGATCAATCAATACTTCTCGGACCACTAGAAAGCTGCGGCTAACCAGAAACCTGAACCACCCATAAAAGGAACCACGATAGTCGTAGTGATATAAGTTACCTACAACGTAAAGCAAACCGACTGTGATATTCAAGCTATGTGTTGTGCCTGTTACTGCGGGACGGTTATCCCATATGTAGTCCACTCATGGAGGAGGGAAAGCGGCACCACTACAAGCATTCCATAGAACCGACGGGACTCGAACCCTGTGCCATCGACCGCAAGAGCGCTAGTCACTCGGCCATCAAGTTTCCTATTCTCCTACAGGTCGACGAAAAACTTTCTACCTTATCGATTTATGGTACACATTCCCCGCGGTGCAGCAGTTGGAATTGTCGATTTCACATCGCTTCTCGGGTACAGACACTTAACTAATTATTCCACAGGCCACTTTCAGCCCATGTAGCACTTTACATTATTCAACGGATGTTAATCAGATCAGAGGTTAACATTTCCAGAGACAACATTTTAACTGAAAGGTTTAGACACTAGACGGAAGCTTTTATTCGGAACCCAGCCGGTTATTTTAGCACAAAATCAACAACTCAATCCTGGGGAAATGAGTCTTTCTCCTTTAGTTCTCTTGAAATGAGGCAGAACGATGTCTATTTTCGTGTGTTGACACAGTTGGGAGAAAGAAAGGAGTGGAAGAACCAATCAATTCAGAATTCAGCAAAGCAAGAAAGAAAAAGTATTGTAGTTCTGTGAAGGCGGACATTGGAATTTAACCTTTTGAAATAAATTTCGTATTAATAATTTATTATAATAAATAAATTTAATAAAGAAATGATTTTATTTATAAAAAAATTCGCCTCGAAAGCTTTTTTTTTATTAGGATTAAAAAAAAAAAAACACGATATTTTTTATTAATGTAAAATTTTAGTATTGCAGTGTGCAGGTTGGACAACTAGATTTTAACTGGATGTGGTTGGGTTGAGATACTTGAGACCGAGATTTGAGAAATCATAGCTTTATTTACATCTGCCAAACACCATACATATACAATTAGAGACATACAATATTCAACACATTTAAAGACAGATAATTATAGATTCGTTGAAGGACTCCACTTGTAAACCGAAAACCCGAAACTCGAATACGCGCAGTGTGAGTGAAATATACTTCCTTTCCGGGTTAACCAATGCGCCTGCGCAATAGGTCAATGCGCAATGCGGCGCAATAGGTCAACCAATGCGCCGGGATGCTCTAGATATACTTCCTCTTGGGTGAGAGTCTCGAGGTCGATTGACCATTTCTCATGAACTCCAAAGGGGACTCTCTTGCCAATGTGTTGGAGGAAGCACGGTTACAATATATATATATTTTAAATATTTGGACAGGATGCTTTTTTTCATTTTGATTCATCTTTTATTTTATATATTTGCTCCGAACTAATTCAAAACATTGGCAAAAACATGCAGTGGCTTTTAGTCTTTCTTGAAGTTAATTATCTTGGTGGAGTTTTTTTAAATCTTGTTTTCTTTCTCCACACTTCACTCAATACCTAGATTTATATAAATCTTTACCCCTCCCGCCAGTTAGAAAAGAGAGGATGGAACATAGATGAACCTCATAGAGACTAACTCTCCAATGGGGCTGGCAAAACATACAGTATCTTACACTAAAAATACTGAATGTTTTGCCAGCCCCAAAAGAGGGTACATAGAGTAGCATAGAACCCCATTAGAGGCAAACATACAGTATTGCCCTCTAAAAGATACTGTATGTTCTTTAAGTTTAAGGAAGGTATAACGAAGGTCATAAGGAGTAGTTTTTCAACATCCTATCCTTTCTGCACACTTCAGCCCGTACCTAGGTACCCGTACCCCGTACCACCAGTTTGAAAAGTGAGGGTGGAACATCCCTCCAATGGGCGATAGGAGAACAGTAGCTCTCGAGAGGACTTTTGGGTGTCTTTTGGGCAAACTCATGTGTGTGATTCATGTGACACAAACTCGTGACTCATGAGTCACAAATAAACTCATGACCCATGAGTCACAACACAAACTCATGACTCATGAGTCACAACACAAACTCATGTGTCACACACTCATGTGTGTGACTTTTGGGCAAAAGCCTGGAATCCTCCCATTACGCAGCCTGGCCATCGGTGCGGGGTGATTTACTACAAGGTATTCAATATATTGTCACAATCTCATTAGCAGTGACTACAACAAGGACACAAGTAGACTGAATCTCATTACTCTTGCACGCTAGTTTCACACGCCGTTAACCTGTCACAGGTCGGGCTTCTTTTACATGTAATTCTATTTTTATAAATTCAAAACCATCTGAAATCTGCATGGCATTTGTTGGCCTGCTGATTAAAAAGCAGTCGTAAAAGGGGCATTACTTCAAAATTTTCCTGTAAAGTAATGTTTTCAAAAATCAGACACTTTGGGATGATATGGAAGTCATTTTCCACTGAAACAGCAGATAGTGTTAACTCAGCGTTAAATAGGGTTGCAGCACTACGAGGGAGTTACAACATTTCACTTGCATTCTGAAACCATCTCGAAGATTTCTTAACCCTTTCCATCTGCATCACAATGAAAAATATTTCGGTTTATAGATTATCGTACCTATCCTGACATGAAAATGGGAAAACTAATAGCATACGATTAAAAACTATATATTTAACAAGTATTATAAAAAATATATATTTTAAGTCAATTCCTACTTTTTTTTCTCTATATCGCCGAAAGTTCTTTATAAATAATTTTCATTCATTTTTTAAGTTTATCTGGCGCCATCTATTGGTAGATATATGAAACTTGAATCTAAAATTAATTAATTAAATTTAATTACTGAATTAATATTTGAAAAAATTGTAGTAACATCAAGTGTCATCTACTACAAGTTTAAAAAAAATGTATTTGAACTTGAGGGGAAGAATAAAAAGTATTTCATGAACGATTGAAAATTTGAACAAGATATGTATAGGGAGAGTGTGAGCTAATAGAAGGAATTGAAAAAAAATTTTCATTAAAATATTAACTAATCAATGATGTAACTTATTATTCATGATATTTTTTTTCCTATCAGTATTAAACCTCATTACACTTTTTAAAATCTCTATTGAATCATTAAAAAAAGTTGCTTTTATCGTGAACTGTTAAAATGTTTTTTTTTCGTCCAACAATTTTCAGGACTATACATTAATTCACAAAAATATTCACTGTTGTACACCAAAAAATTTTCAAGCTCTGCAGGTAATAAAAAATTATAACAATTCATCTATAAAACTTGTTCATCTAAACAAACAAGCACGAAGAAAGCTGTGAAAATCAGTGAATATAATTGCTATTTAGGCCTCGAAAATAAAAGGAATTTAAAATTGTGACAGATTATAAAAATATACAGGACAACTTCACATTTGAATAAAAAAAAATGAATGTCATTAAATTCATAGTTTTCAATGAGGATCACACAAATTTTACATTTCCATAGGCTATGGCCAACGTAAGACCGTAGGCTGCTTTAAAACTTGGGGATCTATCCTGTTCCCCATGTTTTCCGTATTTTCATTTCCTCAATTGAATGAGTTGGTTCAGATGCGTTTTTATGAGATATTTTTAAAACGCACTGAGTTCAATGGTATTTAATTGTATTAAGTGGAATTTAATATATGATTCAGTGGTAATTAATGGAATTAAATGAAATTTAATATATGATTCAATGATATTTAATGGTATTAAATGGAATTTCGTGTATAATTCAATGGTATTTATTGGCATAAAAGAAATTTAATGTATAACTCAATGGTATTTAAATGATATTATATGTATGGTTCAATGATATTTAATGATATTGCATGTATGGTTCAATTATATTTAATAATATTAAATAGAATTTAATGTAGGATTTAAGGGTATTTAAATAGTATTAAATAGTATAGTTAATAGCACTAAACTCTTACAGTCTTCTCACTGACAAGAATTAATTGCATTACAATAATAATAAAAAATAGATAACTAAGACACACACACACAAAAAAAATTATTATTATTTTTAAAATTTTATTTCTTTTTATTTAATAGTGACATCCTTTGAAGAATAATCATAGAAAACAAAAGACAGTGCGTTAGAATAATTAAAAAATTTTCTTTTAAAGATGCCCATTCTTGTCCAATGCCTATTTTACAAAATTTTTTACATTGGTTTGTATGTAAAGAAACACTACCATAATAGAACAACCTCAAAATGAGTGATGGACTTTAATAAAAATCTTCTAAATGTCAAGAAAGAAACATAACTGTTTTTGGCAATGGAAGGAAGCTGGATATTTACATAATTCGACAAAATGCGACACGCGTCATACGTGGGTGTGGGCTAGAGGAAGAAAAATGTTTGCAATAAAGTTATAAAAAGAATTTCAAATGTTTTTCAGAAAGCCCTATTTAACTCTGACGTTGATGAAGATTTCTGTCTCTCTACCACATATCAGAAATGCAAATCGTCAGAAAAATGCCACCATTTTTGTGTCATAGTTCTTAAACGGATATTTTCTTCTTGGTTTCCACTATGTTAAAATTATAAAGTAATTTTTTATGCATAATTGCGACATCTAAAATGCATTTTAAAAATTGTTTTATTAGTTTTAGGCTAAGGCTATAAGAACAGAAATTAATTAGTCTAGGGTACGTCAAATAACAGGTGAAAATAATCCGCGGATTAAACGACTTTTTTCTTTTATATTATAGGTAAGAAATTATAATTATTATTATTAATTATAATTGAAATTATTATAAATATTAAAAGAATATTTTGGATTATAAGTCAGAAATTATGTTATCAGATAATTACCAATATATTACCAGATAGTAATCAATTAAAATATTTAAAAAATTAAAACATACATGAAATTGAGAAATAGGATATGCCACTTTGGTATACAGAAAAATATCTTTAATAAAATGCCTAATCACTATGAAATTACTGTTCATAGTGATTAGAATTGTGTGCTCTATGGTGTCAGTGAGTAGATGGAATTATTGCTTTGCAAATGTGGGGCAAATCTTCCTACTAAAGAGGAGGATTAAAAATAGCAGCGCATCCTATACATGCTTAATGGTTCGGTGGTGAACTGGCCACTGCATGAGATAGACTGATGATCCTCTGTTGAAGATAACTTCCCATGATACAAGTCTAGCGTTGCCGTTTTGTAAAATGAAATTATCATACGTTATAAAATAATATGAAAACAAATTATAAGACACAATTTTTGAATAAACAATTTCTTTAAGGCAGTTTAAACATTTTTTAAGCGATGTGAGTAAGCAAATTGTTTTACGCACTCTGAGTGAACACTGTGATTTATGGAATTTGAGTAAACAATCAGATTTGAATAATGTAAGTAAACAATGCGATTTGCGAAATTTGAATAAATAATTTGATTTACGCGAGTAAACAATATTATTTGCGCAATTTGGTTAAACGTTATGGTTTGGGCAATTTGAGTAAACAAAGTGATTTAAGCATTCTGAGGGAATAATCCCATATACTCAATGTGAGTTAACAATATGATTTTAGAAATTTGAGTAAACTATATGATTTGCACAATTTGAGTAAACAATTTGATTTACGCATTCTAAGTGAACATTATGATTTGCTCCATTGGAGTAAACAATATGATTTGGGCAATTTGAGTAAACAATTTGATTTGCTCAAAGTGTGTAACAATATGATTTGAGAAATTTGAGTAAACAATTTGATTTACGTATTTCGAGTAAGCAATCCAATTTACAATGGAGTTAATTATTATTCCGAGTTAACAATATTTTTACAATTACGAGTTAAAAATGTGATTTGTATAATTTGAGTAAACAATATGATTTGCTCAATTTGAATAAACAATCCGATTCGCACAATTTGAGTAAAAAATGCGATTTATGCATTTTGAATAGAATATGTGATTTGCCCACATACTTTATTCATTTTGGATAGCCAACGCGATTTATGCAATTTGTGTAAACAATACTCACCTGAGTTCATCATTGTTGAGCTTTGCTGATCGTTTCGCACTGACTCCTCTGCAACGGGGAGCGAACACGAACTTTCTGTAAAGAAAAAAAGTAGATGTTAACTTAACTTAAGACAAGGACATATTTCTTTTAAGATTTTTCTTTCGTAGCACTTGAATTAAAATATTATTCATAAAAAGTCACAATTTCCGTTCACCTTTAACATTGAATATATATATATGTTTAGAGTTGTTTTCAAATACCGGGCTGTCCGACCTAAGTCATACTTCGTATAGCAAACTCAGCATTATTCAGGCTGTACTATAGAGAAGGAACTGTTAATAACCATTGAGTCCTTGCAATATATTCCCCACCAAAATCTGCTTGCTTTTCTTGCTGCATGCGACATAAAAGCTAGCAAGGGTATACTACTGCTAGATAACAAGTAGGATTAAAACAGTGATGACAAAAGGGTTTAAATTCATGTAAATATCACAGCTTTTTTTAAACCGTGTATTTATTATTTTTTTACATTTAATTTAATAAAATTATTATTTCCGCAAATAATGTTGTTCCATTACTTCTAATAAACAAATCAAGTATTATAATGGGAAATCGTTCTCAGTGGAAACTTGAAATGTTTTAAATGGAAACCAGAGGTGAGGTGTCGAAATCGGTAGTGGATAATTTTTTTAGGAACAGAGAGTGGAGATAAAATACGACTACCAAATCTTTTATATAAAAAAGTTATATTTTTTCAAAATTCTATGACTTAATGTTGAAATTAAGTGTTAAGAAGGCTATTCAATTTTATCCTTTAATAATACAACCAGTAGCAAAAGACTGACTTTCTTTAGCAGCAAACCCAATAAGTGTTGAGAGACTTTTCTCAACACTGAGGTTTATCAAAAGCTATTTTGGATCCACCATGACAGACGATCTAATAGAAGCTGATATATTATTGAGAACAAAAAAAGTTATCTTGGATCAACAGTAACAAAAGTTCTTATAGAAACTCTTCTACTATTAAGAAGAAGAAGAAAAAAAAGCTGTCGTGGATCAACAATGACAGAAGATCTTATAGAAACCTTTCTGCTATTGAGAACAAAAAAGTTAGCTTCGATCGACAATGAAAGATCTTATAGAAGCTATTCTGCTATTAAGAACAAAAAAGCTGTCTTGAATCTACAATGACAGAAAATCTTATAGAAACTGTTCATTATTAAGAATCAAAAAGCAAGCTTTGATCAACAATGACAGAAGATCTCATGGAAACTGCTCTATTATTGAGAACAAAAAAAGCTAGCTGGATCAATGACAGAAGATCTTATAGAAACCTTTCTGCTATTGAGAACAAAAAAGCTAGCTTCGATCAACAATGAAAGTTCTTATAGAAGCTACTTAATTCATCTACTGTTCATTATTAAGAACCAAAAAGCAAGCTTTCATGAACAATGACAGAAGATCTCATAGAAACTATTTATTATTACGAACAAAAAAGCTAGGCTTTGATCAACAATGATAACAGCTAACAATCAATGTAGAAGATCTTACAGAAGCTATTTTATAATCAAGTACAAATAAGAAGGAATGTATTACAATTATGGCATCTTTGTAATTAAAATGTACAATTTTATTTTAGTTGTCTTCAGCTATTCTATAATATTTAACAATGTTATTTTTATAAGATATATATACTTTTTGTAAGAAAAATTAAAAGACATCCTTGTGTCTTTTAAGGTGTAACTATGCGGGGTCAGCGAGGTTTTCTTTTAATTAGCGGAAATGCAATTTTGTTCAAATCTGTGGGTGCAATAGTTCATTTTGCTATTTTGTTTTGATTTTGCAAATGTTTCGTACTTTGCTGCTCTAACAATACCACGCAAGAAACCGTCTGGCGAGTGGCCAAGTCAATATCACACTACATTTATTCTCCTGTCTGATAAACCATAGGGAAAATAAGTATTCGGACAACGCCAGTGCCTTATAGTACTATAGGAAAGAGCATGTGCCTGGAATTTTTTTATTTGTTGATTTGATTTAATAAAGAGAATAATAAAACACATAAATATTTCATTCATATTGTTAATGTGCGAGATGCTGTAATGCTAACTGCAGAAAATACGAAAGACTAACAAAACAATTTTGTGTGGTTCTTAAAAATTGGAACAAACAGAATTCTACACATAACTGAAAGAACAAATGCATTTTTTTTCCAACTCTGCTCTGAGGACGCAGGCTTTAATCAAATTGAGATTTCTTTGTCTTCGCAAGCAGGTTTGTGTATTTGACTTTCTAAAGACAAAATTCTTAAAATAAACAGTAAGGAGCTATTTTTTCCAGTTGTTGGTAAATAATCTCATTTTTATTTCGTAACAGCGAGATAGCGTTTGTTGAATGAATATGATTTAAGTAAAAGTTTGTACATTACTCTAGTAGAACTTCAGAGCATCAAGATTAATTTTATGTTTAAACTTATTTATTTATTCGCCAGAGTTTATTAGTTAAGTCTTTATTACTTTTTGCTATTAATATGTGTAAGAAATGTCTCATAGATTTTTATCTGCAGATGCTAATGTATTAAGTATATTTTAACTCATTTTTATAGCATACGTAATTAAAAATTTATCTTTAAATATTATGTGTGGGGAAACAATATTATAAATCTAAAAAGGATTAATTATTTATTCTGATGTATTGATCCTTTTTTTACCTTTGCTGCAATCATAATAAATTCAAAACATTTTTTCAGTGACAGCTTTATTTAAAATAAAAGGAGATTTATTTACAGAAAATAAAAATACTTAAAAAATTATGTAAAAATTACGCACGATGGAAATTTATTTTCATGTTGCCATTTGTTTATTTAATTTGTGATTTGGCACAAATTTGGCGCAAAGGGTGCAGTATTCCAGATCTTTACCATCAAAGGAAAATTTCAATAAGGTAGTTGCTTTGAATTAAATTCATCACAAATAAAAAAAAAAAAAAAAAAAAAAAAAAAAAAAAAAAAACTGATAACACAGACAGCAAATTTAGAAATTTTTTTTTTCTGAGATTAAAATGGCCATTTATTATAAATTTTGGTTTGCAAAACAATATCTTATAACTTAAGTTAAAGTAGTATACAAAAAAAATTTCCATAAAACAATATTCAAAAATGTTTGACTCTGAACTGGTCAATTACTTTAATAAATGATTCATATGATAGTATAGAAGAGTTAAGTCAAAATGCATGAGGAAAGAATGAGGATTTTATGAGGTCTTTTTGTATGGTTGGTGGATGAATATGGCTATATTGTTTGGATTGCTTCATAGTGGAATATATAGCCATAGGCCCTCATAAACCGACCGATTCAACTCATTTCTGTTTCTGGCATATTCGCAAAAGTAAGTCCATCATGCTGTGAAGCGAAATTTTACCCTTGAAACCCCGCTGTTTCATGGAATCTTACCATCGGACAACAACTTTCGCCGTCGTTGCCATGGAGACAGCTTTTGAGGACCTTGCTTTGATTGCGGAGAAGTGCCGTAAATCGTCGAATAAACGAGTAGCTTTACCTCATTCCACACCAGTGCTTTTACTTCGTTTGGGGATTATTGCCAAACGAGAATTTCATTGTTAGTTGACAAATCACAACTCTTAAAAGTGTGCTAATATTTTTCAGTATGAGGCACAATAAATAGATTAATTATTGAACATAAAAAGTTTAAAGAAAACGTATAAATAAAATTGAAATAATTTCTTTTGTTGTCCCTATTGTGGTTCAGTGATAAGGTTGGCAGAATAGCTTACATTCGAATCAGCTGGCTACGTGCCTTGTGGTGCTTTAGCTTCAATGTTTTCAGAAAAAAAGGGACTTGATACCTGGTAGAAGAGTACCTACTTTGAGTTTTCTTCTCAACAAATTTGGAGCATTTATCCCCGATATTTTTTTTAAAAGCAACGTGGTCTTACTATTAATGGAAAACAAGTGTCAAACGGATGACAAAAATTTAGGTTGGTGCATCTTTACAAAAATACTGAGCCATTAAATTGAGCCACTGAGATATCAGAGTATATACCAGATTCAATTCTACTAAGGTGCACCACTGAAGTACTACTACATCCACTCTCAATGAACTGCATAACAACAAACATCCACACAGAATGGGTATAAACCCTTCTCTAGCTCAAAGTAAATACTTTCAAGCCTATGAATTTATCTTGCCCAATTGCGGCCTTGATTTGGGAACTTTCGATTAGAGAGATTAGGAAAATAGATTAGGAGAGTATATGACTGCACATCAAGATTTTAAGTTTTACAAATGGCTCCTCGACATCAATAACTTTGAGACTGATATACCTCCAGCGTAGATAATTTAAAATTTTTGAAAAAGAAGTTATCTTAATACTACTTCAAAGTAATAAGTTAATATTACTTTTTAAGTTTAACAGAAGTGAGAACAATTTCAAGAATAGCGCATCATTTTCCACAATCCTTCATCGGAACTTTAGAACTAACATATAGAATCGAAAAGATGAATAAATTAAAATGAAATAAAATCCACGAGAGTTGGCAAGTAATATAAAGAGGATAGTCTTCCTAGTTATTAAAAATGTAGATTTTTAATATAGAAATAAATTGCAGAGAATATGTTTGAGAAATCTGTTTATTAAATAAATTGAATAATCACATTTAACATAAATGTTTCTCACTTCTTCTTAAAAAGAGGATCTTCTCTTCCTAGCATCCAATCATTTTTAGAATATCAAGACCTTGCCTTTAGAGGGTTTTCAAACTATTGGTACAGCCCAAGGTCTCTATATCGAAGATAAATTAGCAAAGCAAGTCTACTATATGTTTTAGAAAGGTGAACAATGAGTTTAAGTTTCAACAAAAGTTTTTACGTTTTCTCTTTAATTAATTAAAAAATGTATAAATATTTAATTTTGTGATGAAGCGACCTACTAATTTTCTAAAAAAAAATTTGCTTGTTGATGGACTTAAAAGGTGAAACAAAAATAAGAAACAATTAAGCTCTTTTTCACTTATTATGGCTGATTAATTAATTTTTTGATTCTTACTTAATTAAGCTGTCATTTTTTGTGTGTAAAACTATTGATTTCTTTGTAAGACTTTAATCTTTAAAGTGACACTTTAGCATGCTTCCATTTTTGAAGCAAAACAGCTTGTGAATTTTTTTGTGATGTTCTATGAAAATGAAAACGTGACGAAACGAAACATTATAATTTATGTATTAGTGCTGAACATGAAAAAAATAATAAATAAATAAATAAATATTTTTTTCGATATTCTTCTTCCGCTTACGTAGAAAAGTTGGGGAATAGTTTAGAAACACACATAAGA
>BPLQ01004232.1:0-120270 GCA_021605075.1 Caerostris darwini | reverse complement strand
AATTGCTGGTGAAGTGAAGAGAAGTACAGCTACCAAATTTTGGTATAAATCAGTCTCAAAATAGTAATAAATGATATTTTATCATTTTCGAACAAGTACAAATATTTCTTTCATTGTTAAAATTAGTGTGAGAAGAAGTTATCCAAATTAAAATGTTTTTCAACATCTTATAGTTCTTCTTTTAATTTGGAACTGTTCATGTATGAAAATGTTTACATATAGTTAAATAATATTTATTTTGAACATTTAGGCGAGCAAGCAAAGAATTTGTTCCTCATGTCTGGATTACCTCCTCAAATTTTGGCACATATTTGGTAAGTATTTAAATTTTTTTTCTATATGCAGTCATTAATAATTAGAAGATTTACAGGTCACTTTTTATTTTCTTACATAAAGAATATGTAATTTGGCAAAAAAATTTCTAAAATTTAGTGCACAGTTTTTGATTAAATTCAGTTTTAACCATTTATGTACTTCATTGAAAATAAAATTATTTTATCTTAATATTGATTGTAATTCTAATTAACAAGCAAAAGAAAAAAAAAAATTAACTAAATAAAATTAATATCTATTCATTCTGAAATTTATTTTATTATAGAATGATATTCGTGTAATAAAAGTATTGGAACTAAATGTAATTTCAACTATTAAAAAAATAAAATTATTCATATAAAAACAGTGTACAAGATAATTCAATGTTATTAAATATTCATAATAATTTTTTTTATTTTATAAAATAATTGTGTCAAACAATAATTAAAATGTATAGGCTGATATTGTAGTTCATATAAAAAGTTTTTAATTTTATTTAAGTGTGTGCTATATAATTATATTGTAAAAAAATTAATAATAATTACTTTTTATTCTTAAAAATTTGCTATTTAACACATTACTATGACTACACATAACATACTTAATATTGCATTATTACTTTACTAAACCTTTTATGTAATAGCATTCTTTGTAGTGTTTTTCATTTTTAATAATTATCAAATTACAGTATCTAATATTTTATTGTGTAAAGAGGGATGTTGATGTTCTAGTAATCACAGAGGCAAATATCACATACACACACAATATATATATATATAACAAGATATCAAGTTCATTAATGAAATTGGCAAATACATCATTTCCCAGCAGATTCCATCACATGTTGGAATTGATAGAAATTGAAGTACAGATCTTCAACAAAATTAGTCATATATTAGTGAATTATAATCTAACACCAAAGGAAAACTCTGGGAGACAATAGGGGATGACTATAAAAAATTTAGTATAAAAACTTGCAAAGAGGTTATTGCTAGTTTTAGATTAAGAAATGGACAAAGTTGCCTTGTCAAAATAGGGATTGTAAACTCTGATATAGTGTTTTATGCAAGACAGAGCAAATGAATAAGGCCCATATTTGCTTGGGACTGGACTCTAACTCACAACAGAATGGTGATTTGTATACTCTTTACTGGAGGGCCAGAGAAAGCACATCTTGATCATGTGACTTTTATTGTGGTGTTTCTAGCTTATTAAATTTCTAGCCTCAGAACATTTTAATTTTTTAAGGCCTTTTGGTCATTTTTGTTAAGAATGTCTGGTCTTTTCCCTTTGTAATTTTGATTTTTTTTTTATATATCCTTTTTGTTTCTACTGTTAGTAGCCAAATTTGTGTGGATTGAGTTCTAATGAAGCCATAGGTAACAGTAACATATTTTTTCGCCAGAAAATTTCGATAAATTCATGTAAATATACAAGTGTCATATTGTAATTTTTCTCCTTTTTACTCCAGGGCACTTGCAGATAGAGATGCTGATGGGAAAATGGATTGTGGGGAATTTACTGTTGCTATGCATCTAATTGAAATGAAATTGAAAGGTTTTGATATACCAAAAACCTTGCCTCCCTCTATGGCAGCTCCTGCCCCAGCAATAATTCCTAATGTTCCAGTGTATCGTCCACCAGCTCCTCTTGCAGGTCAGCATTTTCCAATTTAGTAAAAATAAGAAAATACAAATTATTTACAATAGGGAAAAACATTTTATTTTTGTCAAAATTTGTGATAATCAAATTGAAGTTATACTTTTTTTTTAAAACTGTGCATATATATTTTCTATAAAATGTGCAATAAAATATTCCCATATTAAGAACAGTAAAATATATCAATTGTTTTGAATAAGATTTATGTAAATAATTTATTTTATGAACTTCTTGATTACAAAAGGGAAAATATATTTTTAAATATTTTCATTAGGTGCTCCTGTACCAATTGTTCCTCCAGCAAGTGTTGGCAATTTAGTTGGAGGATTTGGACGATCTGGTTCTCCAGTTGATAAACCTCAGCGTTCCACATCTGTCAGTAGTCAAGATTCACCCACGTAATTATCCTTACAGTCTTTCACTTGAGATGGGGTTCTACTAGCAACAATTTAGGGTCATTCTATTCAGATTCATTCTTTTACCATTGTTGTTGCAAATATTAAATTTTATATACTGAAGTGATGAGCCATGGGTTCAATAATATTTGCTACAACAATATATAGGCTGTTATTATAAATTTGTTTTTTTGTAATGTTTTTAGAAAATTTATTATTTTAAACTGATTTTCATCTAATTTAATTTTTCTTTTGTAACCATGAATATTTATATTTTAGTTATCTGCTATTGTAAATACCTAATTGACAACATAAATCTTTTTATACTATATAAAGAGGGTTGAATAAAGAAATGACGAGAAAAGAGGGATTCATTTTTGTGTTCTACATTTAAGAATTTCTAAATTTAGTTGCTAATTCTTAATTCTCTGTTTAAAAATCCATGATCAATAGTTTTTTTAATTTTTTTTTTTAATCTGATTTAAAAGAAAAACATATTTTTTATAGCTAGCAACTTCATAAGATTTATCTTTTGTTGTTATTAAGAATTTCAATTCTATAATTTAAGTATTTGAAACTATTAGTAGAATATACTATTCTATTAATTGGAATATTTCATAGGTAGTTTATTATAGTTAACTGTAAAATGTATATAATATTTTAAATGTATAGAAAATGAAACAAATTAAAAAATTTTTTCAGAGGTGTACCTCCCCCTCCTCTAATAGAATGGGCTGTTCCCCAGCAGTCCAAATTAAAATTCACACAAATGTTCAATTCTTATGATAGAACTAGGACAGGCTTTCTCACTGGTGCTCAAGCTAAAAACATTCTCGTCAGTACTGGGTTGAGTCAACCTATTTTAGCCCAGATATGGTATGTACATTTACATAGTTTAACCCAGAAGTTGTTTAAATGTTTAGTGTTCAAAGCTGTTTTTTTTATACATTAATTTGATTTATACTCAATTATTTTTAACTCAAGAATTTTAAATTAACAGATTTTGTTAAATTAATTTTTATCAAATTTTTTTAAAAGGATGTAATTAAGAAATTATGACAACTTAAAATAATTTTAAAATTAATTAAATTAATTTTTTTGTTTTTATAAGTTGAAACATTTTATTCAGGATTTTCTTTTACATTTAATTAATGAATATAATTTTATTCTATAAGAAGGTTGCTTAAAAATGAAGACTAAAACAGTTTAAACAAAAAATAATTGCTATTGTTCATATTTAGTTATCTAGAATTATTAAATTATAATTTTTTTTTTAAATCTCCAAGGTTTTTTTTTTTTTAATTGTATTTTTACAATTAACTTTTATGTATATAAGTAGCTTATGCAGTAATCAAAATCAGATTTTAATGATGCATTTAATATGTTTTACTTAAATGAAATTTTTGACTAAATGTTTTTAAAGTTTTATTTTATTTATTTATTTTGATTGTTGACTAAAAAGAGTAAAATGTCTCTTTTATATCCTTAATATAATCCTATTCTGCAACAAATTTTTAAACCTATTTTATAATTAAATTAATCTATATTAAAACATTTTTTTTTAAATATAAATATTCAGAAAAAATTATATGATATTTTGGTAGGAATTTTCACTGTATTTAATTTCTTAATTTTATTTTACTTAAATTAACAGGTCTCTGTCAGACATTGATGGCGATGGAAGACTTTCATCTGAAGAATTTGTTCTTGCGATGCATTTAGCAGAAAGTGTTAAGGCAGGAGATGCTTTGCCTAGCTTCTTACCTCCTGATCTCATTCCACCTTCTCATAGGAGAAAGCGGTCCACAAGTATTCAATCAAGTAAGTTTATATTTATGTTAGGATTTTTAAAAAAAAACAGCGATAGTCGTGATTATTATTAAAGTCTAATATTTATGAGGCGGGGAATCGAGCACTGTGAGTGTGTTGTATAAAAATAATTTTCCAAATTTCTGCAAATTAATGTTAAAAATGAAATGTTAAGCAAGCAATTCATTTGTATCTTTCAATAATACAACCACTATAAAAAAAAAACAGTTACCGCTTTACCAATAACCAAAGTGAGTATTGAGAGACTTCTCAGCACTGAGGCATGTAAAAAGCTATTTTAGACAAGTCAGATAATATTGTAGACAAATCAGACAATTCAGTGAGGGCAAATGCTACACCTTTAAAGTTGTAAAGAATACTTTTTATAAAAAAAAGAAACTGGTTTTATAGATAGATGAGTTCAATAAAAGTCACTGAATTTATTTCATAAAATCTTCCAAATTCATTAGAAAATATCATAGTACATAAAATTATGGAAAAGAGTCGGGAATTGAAAAATTTTTTTGACCGACGCCCCACCCATGGTTGCAGTGGTAGAATCTAAAATAAATACTGCATATTTATTTACAGAATTAGAAATATAAAAACTGTGTGTTAATATTCAATAAATGCAAACAAAAACAATTCAGAAACATTTTACATTTCATTAATACTGAAGACGATAATCACTCAGTTGACCTGACAACTAAAAACATGAGAGTTACAGCTGAAAAAAATTGTGTGCTTAACATACCAAAGTTGTTTAAATTAATTATACAAAAATAAAATTTTAAATAGTAGCTAAAGGGATGGCAATGTCTTATGACCATTGAAATTGTGAAATCTAAAAACTCTGACTATACCAAATACTATTGATAAACTCATCCAGATTTTAGAATAATTGCTTGTAGGTTATGATTATAATGATTCTCAATATTCTAATAAAAGAATATAATAAGAAAACTAATTTTCTTCTCAAAATAGAATTTCAAATGCTAGAATATTGTTGTAAAACCTTTAGTGATTATTTGATTTTGTGCTGATATATATTGTAAAATTATGCTGTGGAAAATCTTATTTTAAACTATTTTCCCTTTTGATTCTTTAAGAAAAAATTATAAAGTTACTTATTTTTTTAAGTGTCATCATATGTTACAACAATTTCATGATTCATAATTTCAATTTCATAATTTTCAACATATTTCATGATTTTTTTATTGGAGATTAGTTGCATTTCCATCTCTTAAAAATAGTTCTATCATTTATTTTTGAATACAAATGTTAAAATAATTATTTATCCATCATATAATAAGAATTCTTCCTTAGCTGGTTCCACGTCTAGTCATGCACTTGGTGACATCAATTTACTTGGTGATTTTAAGGATGATAAGCTACTTCAGCAGCAAAGTAAGTTAATTCGAATAATACTTTTTGCCCTGTTTGATAATTAATGACATAATTCTTTAATTTAGTATATGTGTGGCATAAATTTTAGGAAGTAATTAAAAATTAAGCACTCAATATTTCAAAGCAGAATAAATGCATAATTATAATTGATTTAGTGAAATTTAGTTGAAGTTAAATAATGCTAAATTAAAAAATTTAATTAAAGTTAAATAATGTTGGGATAACAAGTTCTGAAGTGTATTTGATTCCTTAGCTACCTTTGAAGATAAGAGAAGAGAAAATTTTGAGAAAGGGCAAGCTGAATTAGAGAAACGTCGTCTTGCCCTACTTGAAGCTCAACGAAAAGAGCAAGAAGAAAGGGATAGAAAAGAAAGAGAAGAACATGAAAGGAAAGAGAGAATCAGGTATTTTAATAAACCAGCTTTATTCCTTTTTCTGCGAATAAACATTTTTGGTCATTTAATTCATTAACAACTGTTTTTTTTTTAATGAAATAATTCTGTTCTTTTACATATTCTATATTTCCAAACTATTAGAAATGTAGTAGGTATGAAGAATATTCTGAGTAAATATTGCTGTTAGTGTTGTGAGAGTAAATCTTTCAATACCATTGAGAATTGGTTATCTGATATTTATGTGACCCAAGACCTTATAGAATATTCAAACAGTAATAAATTATAAGAAAAAACAAAGGCAAATGCACCTGTAGACAACTCAGAAGTTGAGATAAAATAATGATGAAATTTCAACTACATTGCAATTGCTTTCCATAATTTAAAAAAATTGTAACAGGCAAAAAGTTTTTATATATAATTAACACTCTAATTGCCTACAAAAAAGAAATCTAATATTTCATCTTAGCATGAAATAATTCAAACTTTAGTGCATCTTTCTTTTTTTTAAATAGACAAGAACAAGAAAGACGACGTCAATTGGAATTGGAAAAGCAGCTTGCAAAACAGAGAGAACTGGAGCAAGAAAAAGAAGAGCAAAGGAGAAAAGCTCTTGAACAACGAGAAGTAATTAAAATTTTCTCTGTTACTAATATCATAACAGTTTAGTATTTTGGCAGTGCTGGCAATTTTTTTAAACTATCGGTAGTTATGCTTTTAATTTTTTGCGTAAGGTATTTGATGTATTTTTTACAAAACAAAAGCATTTTCCATTGTGAAATTGTAAATGAAATAGTTCAAACAATGTTATAAAATTACTAATTAACCAAAAATAAGAAATTATACATATTTTTTTATAACACAAAATCTTATTTAAAGGGCTTGCTAATCTTAAATAATTTATTTTTTTTAATAAATTGTGCATTTTATGTAGGCTGCTCGTAGGGAGATGGAGAGACAAAGACAACTGGAGTGGGAGAAGCAACGTCGTCAAGAATTGATATCACAAAGGCAAAAAGAACAGGAAGCAGTGTGCCATTTGAAAAATTTGAACAAAAACCTTACTTTTGAGTTAGAACAATTGGTAAATAATGATTTCCCGTTAAAATTTTTTTTTCTGTAGTATATTGTTCGAAATTAAGAAAATTTGTATATTCATTGATTTTCTTAAAGTATCGAATGAAAGATGAGACCAAAACTTCTAAACACAGATGTAAATCTCTAGTATTAAATGCTTGCATGTATATGTCAATGTAGGTGATGAATATGAGGGAACAGGCTTTAGAATTGCACTTGACAATTTTGGCATTTCTTACACTCAGTGAAACCTATTTCATTGGTTCTCATGCACTATTTGATGAAACTCAAAAACTAATAGTTAAAATGAATAACCACCAAAGTTCAGACAGTAAAACAAAGGATCAAATTGTGGTAAAGTGGCAATTAGGCTATCTTAATTACTGATTGCTAGAAATTAGAATGTAATGCTCCACATCATATTCAACTTATAAAAACAATTTTAAATCCTGTATCTTTAAGAAGAGGTTTGGACAAGGTCATCCAAAAACCACATTGGCAAATAAAAATTAACATTTGCATATTACACCAATGTATAACATGAGTTTAATAGCTTCTCTGCTTTCTTGTGACTTTAATGCAGCTGCATGAATCATAGTTTCAAGATTTATTGTTTTCAGAAGGCATATTTTACATAAGATTGATCTCTTTGCATTCCACTCGCTTCTAAGCACAGGAGAGCTTGCTTAACATTGACTTTGAACCAGAGATTAATGGCAGACCATTTTCTTTATGTACTATGACTGCGGAGGTTGGGCAGGCACGATTGACCAATGCACAGACCGTGTCTTTGTCAGCGGCTCTGTAATGGATCTGAAGTATAGTTTGTTCTTTCGATTGCAGTCAGATCCAATTTCATTTAACGGTATGACAACTCGTTTCCTCATAAAGCTAATCTGGTAGAAGAATTTTTGGAATGCTATAATATTTAGATTGGCCAACCAGATGACCTAACACTATAAAGCATATTTGGAATGCTCTTGTTCTCAGCAAGCAAGCTGCTTTCAAAAACCATCCAGAACCTGAAAACGGTGTTAGTAGTGGTTTAAGATTTTACATAAGGACCCATAAGTTGCTTGATTTCCAGTATGAATTCACATTATTAAGGTTGTATATATCCCTATTAACTTATTACTTTATAAGCTCTGTTTTAAAACTTCCATTGCTGAGGAGTCCAGTGAGGAGTTTTAAAACTTGCAGTGCTGAGAGGCACAATCATATGTTTGTACCATAACTGTTATGTAGTTATTTAATTATTTCTTTGCTCTCTATCTACCTATGCACTTAACTATAACTTCATTAAATTCTGTTCAGTAGATATGGAGAAAATTGACTAAAAATAAAAATTCTCTTAATTTTGAGTGCTAGTGCATTTGGTACTATTTTAAACCAATTTTTATTTTGAAAATTCAAAATTCAGCAATAGATTTATTAGTTGAAAAATAAAATTTCCATATCATTAGTTATATAATTTATGAGAAAAGAAACAATAAAAAGAATATTGGTCTTAACATTTTATAATCAAATTAGATTGTTTAAATTATAGTTGGAACAATTCATACTAGTATGTTGCTTAAGCTTCTTCCTTTTTCTCCTGTTTTGTTTTTTATTAGTGATTGCTAATTTCTTTTTGTTACTTTTAAACACTCCTAAAAAAGTTGCGACCTGATGGCCAATTGGCTAATGCTGTGGCCTTTGATACCACAGGCTTCAGGTTCGAATCCTGGCGGTGGCATGGATGTTTGTGAGTGGTTCAGAATTCATTTTAAACTGTAGGTCCTGGTCTGTTTAACCATCGTGGGCACAAGATGACCGTAAAATGACAAACCAAACCAAATCTCAAAAAAGTAACATATTCAGCTTTCAAATTATATTTTTAAAGCATAATAATGAAGAAATAAACATTTTTATTGTGGTAAATTGTTAATGAATTGTAACAGAATTTTTAAGTAGAATATTGTGAAAATTTTTCGTGCATCAACTATAAAACCAAAAAAAACCATCACTCTTTTATTTAGATTTTCTGTAAATATTTATGCTTTAATCAATTAAATAAAAAAAATTATTCTTTTAAGCTTTTAAAATGCATTTTAACATTTGACTTATTTTTAAAAATAGTTTTAGCATGCATTTTGTATAATTAAATAATATTATTTTGCAGTCAAAGAAAATAAATGAAATTAATGAAACAATTAGTTCTACGAGGATGAATGTCACAGATGTTAAATCTTCTATCGATAATATGCGAACGGAGAGGGATTCAAAGTTAGAAGAAATGAATAACGTTAAAGGCAAAATTAAAGTAAGAGAAAAAAAATATTTTAACTATTACTTTATATCGAATTAAATTTTCTGTTTTGTAATTACTTAGTAATTTTATTAATTTTAGGAGATGAATGACAGGTTGCTTATTTTATCACAAGAAAAATTGAGTATGAGAAGCCAGCTCAATTCTATATCTCCAAATAATCCTGCAAGTGAGTTGATACATTTATTAGTTCATACAGTTTATATAAAGATATTTAAAAAAAAAAAAAAAAAAAAAAAGAAACAGCAGTAAAAGCATAACAGAGATGTGTTATAGATTACAAATATGTTGATAACAAACAACACTATTTAAAGAAAAAAAAAAACCTTTGTTTAAAAAAAAAAAAAAAAAAAAAAAAAACTCTGTACTTTGTTAAATCATTTTTTTTAAATTTCTTAATTGAATTCATGTTTGAATTGTTGAATTTTTTCTATTAAGTCACATTTTTTACATCAAAATTTATAGTTTAAAACAGAAATATTTTCATTAAATGAATAGAAATAGTTTAGTTATGAATTACTTAATTTCATGTTAAAGCTCATTAAATTGACTGATTTTTTTTAAAAACTGTTCTAGTAAAAATGCTTTTTATTTAGATGTTTGTAATATTTTCAAACTTGCTTGTTTCAGGTGAATCTTATAATACTGTTCTGCACAGTTACAATAATAAACAAGCAGCCCTAGAACAATTAAAAGGTACTCTAAGCAATATAGAAACTGAAACTTCACAAAAACAAAGAGATATTGAAACAAATAGTAATCAGATCCAGGTATTTTCTTTTTATAAAGCTGATTCTATTTTATAACTATGTTTGTATTACATTTGCATTAAAGTTTATCAGATTTTAAAAGTTATATCAAGTGTAATTTTCCATCTCTTTATTTAGGATCTAAAAGACAAATTAAAAGATATTTCAGAAAATTATAGAAACCTCTTTGAACAGTATGAAAAAAGGAAAGAAATATTTTTAGCTGAAAAGAAAGCAGTCGAAGGTAAAAATGGATTTACTGACAACCAAACAGGTAAGTAAACAGTTTGTATTTTTCAGAATACTGAGTTGTGTCTTTGTAAGCCAATATTCTTATACAAAATATTATTTTACAGCTGATTTTGATACTTCATGGGGACAAAATGATACACAAAATTGGAATGGTATGTTTCTTTTTATTAGAAGCTCAAATCATTCATTATGTGTTCTCTAAAAATAATATTTATTAGTGAAATAATTTTTATAAAATTTCGTATATCTAATAACATATATAATAATTAGTTGCAATCAATGTATATTAAAATTATTAATTTTCATAAATTTTCATATTTTAATGTTAGCTTATTTTGTATTTAATCGTCTTTCCTTTGGGTAATTTTTATGTTTAAATTTTAGTTTTTTGACATTATAATAGATTATTTTTTTAAAGTTTAAAAAAAAAGTCTTTATATTTTTACCACTATATACACCCTTTGTTTATATACACTTAAGTAAGAAATAAGAATGAATGTCTCCACTGACTAAAAATTATGAACCACTATAAAATGAAAACCATAAATTATTGTATAATAATCTATCGAATTAAAATTTTTTTTAGATATAATTAATTTAGGTAACAAATTTAGTGACAAAAGTAATTAAAACTCCTGTGAAATTAAGGAATTTTCTAAAATTTTATATTGTTTTTGATTAAAATAATATTTCTTTATTGCTTGAAATTTCATAAAAATTTATTCAATCATTATAGACACTCCTCCTGTTCCAGCTGTTGATGTAAACAAAGATGTGGTTAAATATAGAGTGCTTTATGCTTTTGAAGCCAGAAATGAAGATGAGTTGTCTGTGATGCCTGGTGATATAGTTATGGTAAGCATTGCTTTTTTGTATATACATTTTGTTTCCTATACCAATTATTATTTTTGTAGTTTCAATTTAAGTATGTTAGCATATATATCAGAAATTATTTATTACTCTTCTCTAAAAAAAATACAACTTCAATTATTAAAAAGCCAGTTAATTATCATAGGATTTGATAACAGAGAAATTTTCAATACTTCTTGTTTGACAAGATCTTTAGGAAACATTAGATTTATAATCAAATCTGTAATCAAAAATTATGCTGTAAAAATTAGTGGTTTGATGCTTAAAAATACAAATAGAAAATTCTTACATTAAATAGAGTCAACATTAATTGTTCTCATCCTTTGTTATTAACTCCCATTCTATCGAGAGAAATATTCTTTTTAGATACTAACTTGCAACATTTTCAATTTTACATATGTGCTGTTTTTTCTGTAGGTTCCCAATGGCCAGAGTTCTGAACCCGGCTGGCTTGGTGGTGAACTGCATGGTAAGAAGGGATGGTTTCCAGAGGCTTATGCTGAGAAGATTGAACCTACTAAAGACGTTGTTGAAGTAGAGAATGCCTTCATCAATAGTGCTGCTACAATAGGAGCGCCTACTGAAACAGTACATATTGTTGGGACCGAAATGAAACGAACCCTAGAGTAAGCAATTTTAAAATTGATGTGTTTTAAATTAAAATTTAGGGTTTGATTTATGTGTTAAGAAAACATTTGTTTCTATAGTTGTTGTCTCTCCTTACATATGCAGCAAGCTGATTGGAATGATAAAATTTTCATTCAACTAAAAAAAAAAAAATCTTATTGTTAACTAGGTTAAGATTTCGAGTTAAAACAATCCTAACCTAATCTTTATTCTTGAAATTTAATGGGTGGGGTGGGGACCTAATTATTTCTGACTCCTTAGTCGAATTTTTTATACTGACTCCAGACTCTTTAGCATAATTTTATGTACTATGATCTTTATTAATGGAATTAGTGAAATTTGTAGAAGTAATTTGATGACTATTAAAGTTTTATAAAAGCAGTATTTTTTTTTTTTTTTTTTTTTTTTTAATTTTAAAACTGTAGGATTCACATTCACTTAAAAGACATTATTGTACTCTAAATTTTCATACAAAAACAATATCTAAAAATAACCATACTAAATGAATAGGTACCAAAGTATTACTAAATAGCTTAAGACAAGCAAAAGAAAATTGTGCATTTTGATCTCAAAGATGCTGTACTTGTAATATTTTAAATCTTTGTTATTAAAATAAGATAGCTTCTATAAGATTTTCTTTCACTGTTGTTTAAGATAACTTTTTATAATACTGAGTGCTGGGAAAAGTCTTTACTTGCTGGAAAAACGGTAACTTCTTTACTACTGGTTTGGTTGTATTATTGAAAGATACAATTAAATGGCATATTATTGAAGTATAAAATTGATACAATAATGGAGCATTTAATAACATTAAATTCTCAGAATTTTTGAGAAATAAAAATTATTTTTATAAAAGAGTTTTAGAGTTGGTTTAATAATCTGACTGCCAACTCTTTCAAAAATGTAATTTTAAATACTTTGTAAAATAATTTTTGGATTTAAGCTTTTAATTCTAAAATGTCTAAAACAAATCTTGGAAGCTAAAGTTTGTAATCTGACATATAATGCATATATTTATTTGTTTTGTAGAATTGTCCTTTTATCTACAATGAATAGTTTCCTCTGCATAGAAAAATGATTTATATTTTTATTTTGTTGTAAAATTATTTATAGCAAATCAATACTATATTTTTTTTTCATTCAGAGGCATATCTGAAGCCCCTGAGAATGCCATTGCTGATACTATGTCTGTAACTAACACAATTCAAAATGTGCTTCAGCATTCTGAAAACTCATCTTTCACTCAACCTCAAAAATCATCAGAGACCATTTCGCCTATTCCTGATCAGGTAAGTTATCGTCACTCAGTAAAATTTGTATTTGTTTATGTGTATCAAATTACTTGAAATTTCATTTTTTTACATTTAATTTTAGTTCTTTCATTACAGTAATTTTGTGTATAGTAATTTAATATAAATAAAAAGGAATACATATTAATTTTGAAAAATAAAAGTAGATATATTAACATACCAGCATTAAGAGTTTTAACTGTTTTATAATATTTGCAATTGAATTTTTAAATGACGCATTCTGATATTTTATTATTTTTTTAATGAAATTGTAAACTTAAAACATATATACACTGACTGAAAAATAATCCCAACACCAAGAAAGACTTGTGTTAGATAAACGAAATTTGGTAGGCATGTTCATACATCTGAAAAGTGACATCGTTTCATTTTTTGCGCTTTTCGCATAAGTGTAGCGCTAGTAGTGCCACTTGGAACATGCAAATCAGGTTTGCTTTAAATGTGTGTTGTAAAGTTTGTGAGCGTTATTGGACTTTAAAATTTGATGTATTGAGTTGATGTTAGCCAAGAATGCCTTTAAGAAGACGAAAAAGCCATTATCAACAGCTCACCGATTTTGAACGAGGGCGTATAATAGGGCTACGAGAAGGTGGATCTTCTTTCTTCTATATTGCAGAAAGACGGAATGTGGCCAGAATGTGTCCACTGTGTATGATTGTTGGTAGAAGTGGTCAAGGGATGGTACGGCCTCAAGAAGACTGGGTTCCGGGTGGCCATGTGGCACAACTGAGAGGGAAAACCGCCGTATTCGGCGTACAGCTGTGGCGCATCGTACTCATACTCGGCAGAAATTCGAGCTGCAGTTGGTACCACAGTCACACAACGGACTGTTAGAAATTGGTTACTCCAAGGACAGCTCCAAGCCAGGTGCCCTGTAATATGCATTCCACTGACTCCAAGCCATTGCTGTTTGCGATACAAGTGGTGTCAAGACAGAGCTCATTGGAGGACGGAGTGGAGATTTGTTGTGTTTTCAGATGAAAGCAGGTTCTGCCTTGGTGACAGTGATGGCCGTATATTGGTCAGTAGGAGGCCAGGGGAACATCTGCAGCTTAGACACACTGGACATACACCTGGAGTCATGGTCTGGGGAGCAATTTCCTATGACAGCAGGAGCACTCTCGTGGTTGTCCCAAACACACTGACTGCAAATTTGTACATCAGTCTGGTAATTCAACCTGTAGTGCTGCCATTCATGAACAACATTCAAGGGGGAGTTTTCCCTAACAGGATAATGCTCGTCCTCATACCACTGTTGTAACGCAACATGCTCTACAGAGTGTCAATGTATACCTTGACCTACGAGATCTGTCTCCAATTGAGCATGTATGGGATATCATTGGACGACAACTCCAGCATCATCCACAGCCAGCACTGACCGTCCCAGTATTAACTAAACAAGTACAACAAGCATCAAACTCCATACCACAAAATGACATTCGACACCTATATGACACAAGACATGCACGTTTGCAGGCTTGCATTCAAAATTCTGGAGGTTACACCAGTATTAATGTAACAGCATTTTACATTTGAAATGCATTTTCTTGATATTAAATTAACCTGTGATCTTTAAAATGTAATCAATTAAGCATGTTAACTAGACAAATGCATTGTTTCGAATTTCATTACTCTACAATAATTTTTTCTTGACATTGGGATTTTTTTTGCGTCGCTGTAGGTGATATTAAAACATACTGAAATAATTTCCTTATAATCATTAAACATATTTATTTATCTAAAATTTTGTATTTTTATGACAACTTTTTATACTGTAATTATAATATTAATTATTCTATTCTAATTCAGTAAATAAATAACTCTGTATTAAATTTATTAGGGACAGGTTGCACCTGAAGGTTTACAAGCACAGGCCATGTTCCCTTGGAAAGCTAAAAAAGAAAATCATTTGAGTTTTAATAAGGGAGATATAATTAATGTCAAAGAACAGCAAGATATGTGGTGGTATGGAGAATTCCAAAGCAAAGTATGTGGTTTTCTATTGTATATTTGTATTCCCAGTTCATTTTTTTTTGTTTCAATTTAGTATTTTTCATCCTTTTAGCTTGGATGGTTTCCCAAATCTTACGTGAAACTTATTTCGGGTCCTATGAGGTTGAATGAAAAGTAAGACAATAGCTTTATGATTTATTTATTCTTAGTAAAATAATTGTACTGTAAGTTATATATCATTATATATCATACTTTTGTGCTTTATAACTAAAATATTTTTGTATTTATTTTATTTTTTATTAAAAATTTTTGATGAATCATCACATTTAAACTTTTAAAACTTTTTGACTAGCTTTCAAGATAGTGCTTTTGATGCTGTTGAATTTCAAGAACCTCCTGAAGTGAACACATCACCTCCTGGTAAGTCTTCTAAATTGCTATTGTAAATCTGAAAAAAAATATTTTTATAAAAAAATAATGTAGAATTCATTTGAGCCAAAATTATTTAAAACTCTTGAGCTTATGTAACAGCCTTAGCAATTTGTACAATATTTTCCGAATAGGGGTTTTCTATGATTTCAAATATTGCTAAAATGGCAGAAACAATGAAGATATGGCTAAGGAAGAGTTCACTGATCAATTATTGCACATTTATTTTATCTCGCTTCCATTTTTGCTGCTTTTCTTACCTCTTCAATGGTCTGTTCTTAATTGTACAATCATTTCGGTTATTCTGCTTTTGTTCGTTTTTCAGATTTTTTTTTTCTTTCTCTGATTCAATATGTAGCTCTTTTAATTTGTATCTGCCCACAAAATTTAATTCTAATAATGTAATGTGACTGGAAGAGATTTGAACTAGTTGGCAGGCTTCTTTTCTCAATTTATCAATGTTTTGATTAACTGCAGTGTGCTGATATTGTAATTGTGTGTTGGACTGTATGCTTTAAATGACTAATTTTAAATTAATAAAGTGATTTTTCAAATGTATTAATTTGATAATTGAAGTTTCATTGCAATAATTTTTAAAACATATTTATGAGCTCATCTACGCTTAAAGTCCCAAATAATGATTAATACACTTCATAATTTTATTGTTAGAAGAATTTATTGCAATATTTTTATTTTATCAGTGAAAAATAGTAATTTTCAAATTTAATGTAATATGTGTATTTATATTTTAGAAGGCATTCCTGAATACTATGTTGCAAACTATGCCTACCAGTCTCAAGAGCCGGGAGATTTGTGCTTCCAAGTGGGAGAAACTATCTTGGTGACCAAGAAAGAAGGGGATTGGTGGACCGGAACAATAGGAAACAAAACTGGTATCTTCCCATCAAATTATGTGCAGAAGGCAGAAGGGCAGGTTTGTGCTTATTTCATCTAGTGTACTGTTTGCAAAGTATTAAAAAAAAATTATTAATCTGAAATTTATTACTTTACATTTTTTAGTATTACTTTAAATTTTAACCAAACTTCTTTGTTTAAATATTTAGATCAGGGTGGCCAACCCAAATAATCTTGTTGGCCACTTTGGAAATGCATCCTAACTTCATTGGCCGCATATAAAATTATATATCCCCATATTGGATTTAAACCCACTAGAGACATTTTTTGGAGAGAAAAATTGAAACATAATGAGTTATTTTTGTGCTTACTGTTATTCTTACATGTAAACATATATAATATAATAATAATGGTACTAAACGCACATTGTAAAGAAAACTAAACACTAAAAATGTAATTGTAACACTAAAAATGAAATGTAAAATATATATGTATATAAACGAAATAAAAAAAATGAAATCATTAAAAAATATTTATTTTACTAGTGTGATATTTGTTTCTCCACTCTTTCACTTAGCTTTTATAAATTGATCTCAATTTGGGTATTTGCACATTGTACTTGGTGTTGCGTCCATTGTGTTTGGTCTATTTCATTTTCGAAAAAAAACAACAACAATGATTCGCAGGGGTAAGTTGAATCAAAAGCACTAACAACTTGAACTAAAAGTCTGGTTGGTTTGCTCTGCTATCAAGAATCAATTTTGCTTATCTAGGGATGGTCACTGCATCACTGAGATCATTTAAAGTGAAACATAGAACCTGTATATTAGATGTTCCAACATGTGCACCTCATGAGTTTGCAGAATATAATTTAATTATTCTGAGAACTCAACTGTATTATATTGAAATCGCAACTAATTTTTTCTCATAATTTTGCCATTCATTCTTGAATAGATGGATGCAGATATAATGTGTCTTTTTAATACATTGGTTTTCATTACTTTTGTTCATTATAAAATATATTTTGTAAAAGTGAGATAAATCTCACATGGTGCAAAAATATTCAAGGTGGGCCAAGAGTTGGCCACCCCTAATTTAGATGAAATATTTACAAATATATTTTTTTTCCTTTTATATTTTTCTTCCTGCTCTCCACATCCCTTTCTTTGAGAAAAAAAAAAATTCTAAGAGTTCTCAATCTATCACTACTTAATTCAGCTTTTTCTTTTTGTTGTAAATCATTTAAAATAAAAACTTGTTATTATGCATATATTTAAAATATTCCATTTTTAATTAAAACATTATATTGAATGCAATTGTACAAATCATAAAACAAGCGTTCTGTTGTAAAACTTTTATTGAACTTCAACTTTCAAACTCTCTTAACATTGAACAATTAAAAATTATGAAATCAAATATCTAAATAATTATTTAGTTTTTTTTAAACTGATGTCACTTATAATCTTTCTTTTATAAGGGATCTGTGAGCAGTGAATATGAAACCAAGAACGATGTATCATTTCAATCAATGTCTATAGAGGTATGTAATTATAAAAATGTTATATATTTTTTGATTTTTTTGCCATATTAACATTAAAAGATGATTTACTTTTAAATGTATTTTAAAAAACAAAATTGTGTCTTATAAATTAATTCTTTTAACCATTCTTTATATTACTTCCTTATTCATTTGATATAACACATTCTTTATAAAATATTTTAAATAAATTTGTGATGTTAATTAAATATTAAAATATGTGTGTCTGGATATAATTCAAAATCTTGTATCTTTAAAGAATTATTTATATTATATATTTTTTGCTCTTGTACTAATTAATTTCAACAGATTGTACTCATTTTTTTATCATAGTTTTCTTTTATCTTTTCTGTATAAAATTACAGTTCTAATATTGTTGTGTACATACACATATATAGTGCTATTTTTTTAAACTTTAAAATAATGTTTGTAAATGTTTTTTGTCAAGATAATGATAAAAGAAGGTAATGATAATATTCATTGGTTTACATATCAGATTCGTGGCAGAAATTTGTATTTATTTTCTCTTATGTATTTTAAATATAATTTAATAAATATTATTGACTAATTAATGTGTGATTCAATACTTAACTTTTTTTCTGAACCATTAACATGCTAACAGTATGAGATGTCAGCATATAGTCCAAAACCAAAGGTAACATAGTTAATATTTACACTATTTTAATCATTGCATGGATGCAAGATTTCCACACATTTTGCACTTTTCTGCACTCCACTTAAACTTATATTATCTAAAGTCATTCACTATAATGTTAAAATTTATACGTGTGTATATAATTTTGCATGTATTTAAAATAGATAACTTCTTTTAAATGTTACTTTCAATGTTCTTGTGGGTTTATTATTAATAGAACTTTTTAATTTGTCAAAAATCATAATGTTACCAATGCATTCTTTGTGTAATTTGTATTAGGGGTTTGTTTCATGGGGAAATTTCTTAAAAATACATTTTTATATCAGTTTTACTGCATTAATTTGATCTTTTTTCTAATTATTTTTATTTTTCAAAAGCATGAACTTATATTTATGGTAGTTAATGTTATGGTAGTTAAGAGTGTTAAAAAAATTGCAGTCATTTAGTTATCTAAAATCTAGACATTTACAATTTCATATTTTACACATCTTATTGCATGATATTAATTTATTAGTAGCATGTAATTTTTGTGCTATTTTATTGTTTTTGTTTTTCTAATCAATTATTGCTATTATTCTGCTGTATTATTGGCAATCTATAGTTTGACCATCATTGTGTGGAAAGGTAAACATCTGTTTTAAAAATGGAAACTGAGAAATGATTGCTTATTATTGGTGCTAATTAAATATATGTTGCACAAAGCAATTTTGAACTTTGATATTTAGTATTAAATTTTTTTTCATGTAATTTTTTTTATATTATACCACTTAAAGTTTTAATTATTAATACTTAAAATTATTTTAATTGTAATTTAACCGTTCTAAAAATAGGCTCCCTCCCCATTACATTACTCTTTGAATCTGTCCAACTTGGCCATTTGCTTATTTTCCAATCCATTGATGGTCAAACTATATTCCAACTATTCTAAAATGATATCAATGTATCATAAAAATTCAACATTGTTATATTTTTGTATTCTTTTATTTTTAAAGTATCTGAAATTTTTAACTTCTGTATGTGAAAGAATTTGTATAATAACCTGATAATAATAAATGAAACTTTTCATATAATAAATAAAAATTAACGCTATATTCTAATTCAATAGTTTATTGATAAAAAAAATTTTCTTCTCTTTTCAAGGGTGCTAAAGGTTTTAGGAGAGGTGAAATTGTAACTGTACTTGCTCCCTATAAAGCTACAGGTCCTGAACAGATTTCTTTGGAGAAAGGTCAGTTGATTCAAGTGCGTAAGAAAACACCTAATGGCTGGTGGGAAGGTGAAGTTCAGGTAAATATTTTATTGCAGTTAATTTTTTTTAAAATTTCATTCTACAAAATATATTTAACTATTTTTACAAATGACCATTGCATGAAAATCTATAGTGATTTGTATAATTAAAAGGTTAAAGGTAAAAAGAGGCAAATTGGATGGTTTCCTGCTTCTTATGTTAAAGAACTTAGTGGAAGTCGAGCTAGCAGTAATCGCAGTACTCCAGAACCTATGCTGTATTCTAGGTTTAATGAAAACCAAAATGGTGGGCCACAACAATCAGGCAAGTATCTTAAAAATGTTATATTATAAAGTATATGCAAAGCATATTTTGTAAATTTTTTACTGTTACAAGTCAATGAATAAAAATCTAAAGAAAGCTTTAACAGTTTCCATGTGCTTAATCACATTATCATGTATGATAAAATTATCACATTTCATGATATGTAATTGTAGATGGTAATTATAAATTCTTAACATTTTATGAGCCTCTGTTCAAATATAATCAATCTTAAATGGAAATTAAATATTAAGACATTATTCATCGTTTTAATCTTACGCAAGTCATATGCATTTGACTTTTAATATGGAATTCAATAGTTTTTTTTAATACAAACAGTATTTAAATTTCAATTTAGAATATGTAAATCAACATAAAAAATAATTCAAAATATTTAACAACTTAAAACATCAAGTATTTTTGTAATTTATTTTCTCCAGTTCTTATATATAATTTTTAACACTGCATTTTCATTTATTGTTGAATATTTTTGATAGATCAAGTGGTTGCCCTATATCCATTCACGAGTCAGCATTCAGACGAATTGACATTCCAAAAAGGGGATATAATCACTTTAGTCAATGCAGATGATCCAGCATGGTGGAAAGGCGAGCTCAATGGTGCTGTTGGATTATTCCCTTCAAATTATGTTGAAGTGCTGAATAAATCTAACATATCTTCACAAAACAATTGTGAGTACACATGTAATTAGATCTTTTCTATTGTAAAATATTAAAATAGTCTTGAAAGTAACAAAAATTCAATAATTGATATTATTTTTAAATAAATAAAACTTCTTTTATAAATCAATGTGAGTATATGATTTAGTATATTTTATTAAATGGCAAATTTTGTAAGATATTAAGCTTCTGTGGTAAATGTGTTCTATATTGCATAAACATGCAGGAAAACAATACCTTTTTGGACATTGTTTTTGAGGAAATTGGCTTGAGTATGAATCACATGTGAGAAAACTTTTAACTTGACAGCATCGGTTGTAGGGGTGATACAAAACATCCAAACTTTTATGTTGCTCGTTCATAAATTTCATGTTTCATATCTGCCTTACAAAAATATCTATTTCTCCATCTTTTTCTTAACATTGCTCACAGAAATCATCAATTCTTAAAATACAACTTATCAAAAGGACTTTATGACTTTATATTGTAATTTTGCTGGGAAAATAAAGAGAAGAGGTCTTAGTTGTTTCCTTAATAGCTTCCAAAAGTTTGAAATGTATTTGCAGAAAAATTCAATTATACCTATTATCACCCTTCGTCTGATGTTAATTTACTGTAAAGTGAATGCACATTAGTCTAGTCATTTAAATAGACCGCAAGATATCTTCCTTTGCTGTTCTAACTGACATAGTTATAAGAATTTGATAAATATTTTTCAAATTAAAAAGAATTATATGAAAAGTGTTTAAGAGAGAAAAGTGTAAATGCAATCCATGTGATTTGTAGAGTAATAAAAAAAAAAAAAAACTTTCTTATTGTCAATATTTGTTCATACAGTAGTTAAGAAATCTGCATTTAATGTACTAGAGTTATACAGATTTATCTTTTTCTATATAAAAATTAAATAATAAAACACATATTTTATGATAAAGCTTTGTAGAATATATTTATTTCTATTGCATATTTCACCTTTAGAAATTTATTATATTTACTTTGATAGTAATTTATATTAATTTTAAGTTAAAACTTTAATGCATCTTTTTTTTTTAAGTTAATAGTTTTCTTGTTATACTTTAATTTTTTCTTTCATATTTTTATTATGATTCTTACTATGTGAGACCACCAACTTAAATATTTAATATACATTCAAAGAAGATTGAGCAATATTCATCATGTTACTTATAATTTACTATATTCTTATTCAATTTAATAAATTTTAAGCAGCTATATTAATTTAAGTATGTTCAAGTTGTCTATCATTTCAAAGTTTATTGCATAAAACTTTATTAATCTTACCCTAATGCCTATGTCCATGATTATTGAAAATAAAGTATTGATTGGCATATGCCTGAATTTAGCAGTTCTTTCTTTAAACAGCAGTTTTGTTTGTTTTTGGTTCTCGAAAGCTTTTTATTTTATTTCTCTTTTTTTTTTTCGATCTTTTTATTATTAAAGTATTCATCCCATTTTTTTTTAATGGACCTCTATTTAACATTTCATTTTGTTGTGTTTACAACACTGAATTTTTTTTTCTTCCTCTGTCCTTTGCAGGAGATGTCCCTACTGGAAAACCCACTACCTGCTCTACAGAAGACCAGTCCTCTATTTCTCTGTCTTCTCTTCGAATCTCAGCCATGCGATTTGGACTTTTTTCTGTTTGTTTTTGTCTGTAAACAGAGTTTTCTTAGTCAGTTTTTAAAAAAAAATTGTGAAGATCTACTTTTATTTTGTTATTTTAATAGATCTTTATATACTGGTTGTTTGAATTTTAAAGTAAAATTATTTTTGATGCAATATTAAATATTTAGATTGGTTTATTCCTCCAATTTTTTTTGTTGTTCAGTTCAACTGTGTGTTGAGTACTTTGCTCAAATACTGTCTCTGTGTTTTGATGTAAATGAAAATATTTATTTATTAACTGTCTATTGTATTTTAAATGAAAAAAAGAGCTCTTAGCATTTCTCATATTAACAGTATTTTATTTATTTTTAAACTGTTTTTACTTAGAATTGGGTAGTGGGTCCAGAACAAGATTCTTAATTAGGAATTTCTGGATATATCTTCCATTTTTCATTTTACAGTGCCTTTGATTTAATTTCATTCTTTAATTATCAATTGGAGCAAATTGTATTCATAATGCCCCTGTAAAAGGAAAATGATTTTTCATTAATGTGCTCTTATCTGGCATTATAATTTTTTACTGAGGGATTTATATATTGAATGTTACAAAAAAATATTTCAAAACTAAAAATAACCACTCTGTGTTTCTAAATATATATTTGAATGCCAATGTAGTATGAAATAATTTACTAACTGCCAAACCATAACAGTTGTACTGATAACTACAGTAACAAATATATAGTTTAGTGCATTTAACTTAGTTTTCTTTTGTTATAACCAAGGAGGTAAAACATTTCGTTTTGTAATTTGCTTCCTTCTACTTTCATTTATTTACATTGCTTTTCTTTAGTGTAACTCAAATCTTTTTCTACTTAGTTTCATTTTTTTTATGGATACATTTGATAAATTTATGTATTTACAATAATTATAATGGAACATTGAAAAAAAATACTGTAATATATCTATGATTAGTGAATAAAATTCATAATTCTTTTATTTAAATAAAATTATTTAAGTTTTTAGGATATTTTCTTTGTATCTTTTTATGAATAATATATTGGCTGTTACTTTAAAGTTAGTTTTTATATTGATATTTAATATTTATTCGAGTTGTAGTGATTGCATTTTTAAAAAAAAAAATATTATTAGTATGAAATTTGTTTATGAAGTAGATTTGTAAGTTTAAAGGTTGTTAAAGATGTGTTTTATCTTAAATCTAACAAAACATGGAATTGTATGTTATGAACTGTGCATACATACTTTTTATTTTAATAGTGTATTAAATTCTTATTGTAATAATAGTTATTGATGTTAAAGAAATTCAATGTAATGCAGATTGTGAAATTTAAACAAATCACTGTTTGATGCTTGCAAATAAAATTATATACAAAGTATAATTGATTTGATTTCTTTTCTGTTTTATAAATAACCAGGGAAAAAAAAACAAATTAATTAAATTGTAGGTATGGATATTAGTTTCAATTCTCCATTATTAATATTTATAGTGTCTTTAATATAGTAGTTATTTTTTAAATATTTTCTGTATACTCTGATTATTTAATATAGACTATTAAAACCAAATCAAATCTTTATTATCAAATTTTTATTGTAATTATTTCTTGTTGAAAATATTTTTTTTTTATATTAAAAGATTATAATATAAATTAAATCAAGGTAATAAATATAAAGTTTATGCAATAATTTAAGTTGATATAATAAAAGGTTTTTAGCTATAGTTTAAAAGGGCGAGTACTTAAATATTTTCTGATTGCATTAGAGATGAATGCACAGTAAGTATTTTTTGAAGCTATTCATAAGTTTCTATACATTTTAAAGTACATATATAAATGCATTAAAAATATATAAAGTTTATTATTAATATATTTCAGTGTTCATTTTGATTCTCAATAAAAAAAGTTTGCATATTTAAAAAAAATTTGACTATAAGAATAGAAACATTATTTTATTTAAAATTAATACTTTAGAATATTTACATTGAAATCCTCTTGCTATGTATATCTAAAAAAAGTATACAACCTGCATTAAAATCTCTGAATTGCAAAAGTTCATAACTCTGGGTAAATCAGAAATATATTCCATCCCTTACATTTATAAGATTACAACAAATTCAAATAGAGAAAAAAATTTAAATTTTTTTTTTTTTAAATAAAATTATTCTGTTTAACAAAATATTTTTTGTTGCATCAGCTGTATCTGCAAAAATTGAGGCAATTTGCATTAATGCTTCAAAAAAAATAAATAAGTAATTTGTCCAATAATTATTAAAATTTTAAATAATTTTTGAATGCTTCTTAAATTCTGTGCATTGCAGGGAGAGTCATTGTATGGAATGGTCAGTCTATTAATAATGTATGTTAATGGAACATCTGAAGTAAGCTTTAAGCATTCCTTAATTTTTGGATGTCTGTATGCTAGCTTCCTAAGCCAACCTATTTGTAAAGGTTTAAGAAATTTTAAGATGAAATACAAATAACACAGCTTCAAAATTATATAAAAAAGAAGCCTTACAATATTTACAATTTAAAAAAACACTATTCAAAGAATAAAACTTTGAATTTCTAGTTAAACTTGCTATGCTGAATATTAAACATAATCTATATGAAAAGCATTTTGCCACAATTAACCTGGTTTTGTGTTTTTCTCAAGAGTAACCTGCATTTGAGCAAATTGTTTCAAGAAAGTAATATTGTTTATAATGTTGATAAGGAATTAAAAAAAGGCTATTACTTTTTCCTCCCAAATGTAGCTGAAATATTTCTGACATATTGATTCTTATGTAAAAATTGCATGTTTATATATAAGAAGTTTCAATTCAAAATATATTAGAAAATTCATATAATTTAATGTCTAACTTTATTTAGAACTTTGTAAGATTTTTATCAACTGAGAAATGTAATGTGCTCTAACTAGTTGAGGGACATTTTTTTTTTTTACTTAATCTTACAAAATTTTGTATATTTAATAGCCATAACTATATTACACATATGTTAGTTGATTTTAAGTATCTTATATGAATTTTAATTTTGTACTTAAATTATAAGATATTTTAATTGAAAATTTAAGGTAAATAGCAGTACCTGAATACGTTTCTTACAAAAAATAAGGAAATACTTGTTTTTAATCCGAAGAAAGTTTTTTTAATTAAATTTTTTGATGGCCATCATCAATAAAGAATTGAGTATTAAGACAGTTTCAAAAAATTATATGAAAAGCATTAACCGAAAATAATGTTAAAAAGTTAATCGAACCAGTTTTAATTTGTTTTGTGTTATTTAATTGATATTTAAGTATAAATGGATACTGAATTTTATGTGTGGGGTGGGAGTATAATTCATTTTTATGAATAAAAAAAAAAAAAATGATAGCATAACCAAATTATAAATGCAGTACTGAAATCAAATTACCACTACCAGCATAATTTTCTATGTTAACAATAAATAACAGATAATATTTTTTTAGATCACTGGATATTTTGAGAGAAAGTGATTATATAAATTGTGCTGCTCTCTTAGTACTTTTTTTTAAAAAAAAACATTAGCTTACTCAATATGCTTGTATTTATTTTAATTTTATAAGTTTTCTTTAAGGAAATTGTAGAAATGCAGTTACTACAGTTAACATTTTTTTTTATAATCATATTTATTTGTCTGTTTTTCCTGTAATATTGTGATATTCATATTTATTTTTATAATTTTTCCCACTTTATTTAATACTTTGTTTTAAAATATCAATCCTGCATGTGTTATGTTCTATGTAAAGTAAAGTAAAGTTATGTTATGTAAAATTTTCACATTTTTGTGAGAAACAGGATGGAAAAGTGATTAGTTTATAGAGAGAAATAATATTTACATCTGAACATTAGCTGATTCTCATGTCTTAGTGGCCAACTGTTTCATTCATGTTGATATCTTAAATAATGAAAATAAAATCATTAATGAAGGATTGAGCATTTTTATGAATGAACACCAATTTAGAATAGAGCTCAAAATGGCGGCAGAGGAAGTAATTTATACTGTTTTTGATGACTGGGCTATCAAATTAAATTGCATTCAACTATTAAATTGAATGTTACTGTTGTGTTGACAGTTAATATTTTAATTCAATTGATATTTTAGTAATAGATTTTCAACTTTAAAAAGTAATATATATTTATTGGCTTTATTGAGGAAAAAAATAATTAAATGTTCAAATTTACTGAAATTATTGGTTTTATTTTTAAGAAACAATTTTTTTTTTTCAAAACTTACTATGTATTATTATAAAGATTTTCTAAGTTCTTTAGAAATGTTTAGTAAATAAATATAGAAAAGCTACTTTGTATAGTTTTGCTATAAAATTCAATCAAGATAATTTATTTTTTATTCATTCAGAAATAAAATCTTTTCTCACATGCTTTCAAAGCTTTAACAAAGACAATTGTTCATATTCATAAATAAGACATAAGGGTTGTATTTAACTGTTTGAAAGTAATTATACTTGCTATTCAATAATTAGTATAATTTCTTGCGTGCATTTTTCATAATTCTACAGAGAACAATTGTAAATCATTTTGAAGTTGAATACTACTAAACCATTTTTTTTAACAAATTTTTTTACAATTTCTTTTTTTGTGTTTCTCTTTTATTGAAGATAATTTAATTCTTATCTATAGAAAATATGTTGTCACCTTCCTTCCAAGTTGAGCTCCACAATTTTAAAACCATTATCTACGTGGAAATGTTGCATTAAAAGAGAGATTTTCAACACTATACTTTGATATATCCTATGGTTGGAGGAATTTCGCTTTCTTTAAGTTTCAAATAAAAATGTCACCTTATATGCTGTTGCATAAATTTGTATCCTTTTTCACACAAGAAACTTTGTGTTAGTCATGAACACTTTTTGTGAGGTTTACTCTTATATTCAAGATTTTTTTTTTTTTTTTTTCAATAGTCAATATCAATTCCCTTGGCACATCTGTTTTTGAATCATTGTCTTCAAAAGAGAAAAAAAGGCAACAACACATCTGCGAGTTGATTTCTACAGAAGAAACTTATGTCGAAGATATGTCCATTGTTCTTGATGTAAGTATTAAGGATAAAATGTGTGTATTCAAATGTTAAGGATTATTCTTTAAAGATTGATCTATTAATTGTATTATCTGATTTTGAAATATTAAATGTTTTTAAAAAAGTAATTCTTTACAAATTATTTAAAAATTTAAATTTTTCAGGCTTTTCAAAAACCTCTGCGTGAGGCCTCTGTTTTAACCAAAGAAGAACTTCGTTCAATTTTTGTCAATTGGAAGGAACTTATTGTTTGCAATACTAAACTCTTAAGGTATGAACCATTTTTATTTTAGTTCCATAAATGCTATGGAGAATAAGTGTTTTTAGAAGTTTATTATTTGAAAAAAGAAAAACAATTTATCTATTTAATAATTAAGCTCTTATTATGTAATGAAATAGTTGAAAAGTCATTAAATATAAAATTATATTTTATTTATCATTTGTATACTCTAATGAATGAGAAAATTTATGTATAAATTAGTTGAACTATAAACACACTACTTAATAATTTTAATGCAATGGATTTTGGGTCATTAAATATTAACACATTTTTAATTTTTATAGAGCAATGAGAGTAAGAAGTAGAATGAGTTCAAATAATATTATACAAAAAATTGGAGATTTATTATGTGAAAATGTAAGTAATTTATGTACTTAGTTCTTTAAAAAAAAATCTATATTAATAAGTATATTACAACTTTTCAATTATATATCCTTTAAAATTGCCTTTTAAAATAAATTTGTTTTTATAGCTTCCACATTTCACACCATACATAAGATTTTGCAGTTGCCAGTTGAATGCTGCAGCTTTAATTCAGAATAAATCTGAAAATTGTCCTAGATTCAAAGAAGTTACAAAAGTTAGCATGCATTAATTATTTACTTGAATATTTAAAATTTAGTTTAAATTATAATCTATGTTATTTATTGAATTTTTTAATACTTATTTTTTCTCAGCTCTGCTCAACAGATCCCCGCACCAAGGGAATGCCATTAAGTAGTTTTCTCTTAAAACCTATGCAAAGAATCACTAAATATCCTCTTTTAATTCAAAAGGTTTGTTTTTAACTTTTTACCGGAAATTTATTTTATTTTTCAGTTTTGAACTCTTTATTAAATGTTTCATGTTTGTTTGTTGTTTATAAATTTGTATAATTTTTTTTTGTTAAAAGTCATATAAGGAAAGTAAATATTGAGCCTTTTTAAAAATATTTTAATTTTATAATTACTTATAGACAGTAGAAAGAGGATATATATATTGTTAGCTGCTATGCTAGCAACTAGTTGTGTCAGGATGTAATACCAATATCTCTTTCTATTTACATTAGTTTATTTACAATATTAGTACATATATACACATGGCACCTTGCGCCTCTTCTACAATAGTATTAATAGTTCAAAACCAAGAACCGGTCCCTGACCGTTTTTCTAACTCGGATGCTCCTAGCGTTCTCTTCGTGGTCTCAAGATCTGACCACAAGTCCTTACCACACTGGACCACACAGTTACCAGTTATAACTGCGACCTCTTACGGTTATGTAATAATAATTAAACCTTACAATATATATAGATATATATATAACAAGATAATTTGTCAGAAAACAACAAAAGTACAAGGGGCTTAATAATGATAATCAGTATATAAAAACACATTTATTTTATAGAAGTTTTTATGTTGTCCTTAACTCATTACTTAAAATAGAAGGATACTAAAATCAGAAATATTGATTCAATATTGTTAACTCACACAAGTTCCAATGACACAACTGAATATCAGGAAACACATACATAATTTTTTAAAAATGTGCAGATACAGAATGAAAAGCAAATGAACAAAAATCTATACAAAAAAAATGTAGTTGTATTATCCTGGCAAGTATTTTATATTTACCTTCAGGATATTATAATCCATGTCATTTCTGGCCACTAAATGATTTATCTAGTGATGATGTATGAAAATTTGGAAGATTAAATTAAATTAAGTCATTTATATACATAAAAACATGTTTTGGGTAATCTTGGTTTTCCTGGAAATACCTTAAGTTGATTATATTATGTAAAAATCTATAGATAGATTAATATTTCTTTTAGGCATAAATATATATTTCTTATAAATTTGTATAGTTTTAAATATTTATTCCATCATAGAAGAAAAGAATTAAAAAAGAAAACTAACAGTAGTTAAACAGAAAATTTTAAAAAAATTTTCCTTCATTTTCAAAAAATTCAAATAATTTTATAGAATTCAATAAAGGAAAATTGAAGAATACAATAAAAATAAAAATATTTGGTTGATGACACCGAATTGCATAAAAAAATTTGCAAACAAGACTTTTCACTAGATGATTAAACATATTATATTTTATAATCCAACTTGAGACTTATAACTTCATTTGTTATTTTACTAAAAGTGGAGCTGCTGTTCTGAACTTTGCTAATTATCTCACATGATTATTAACAAAAGGCTTTGTTAAGCATCATTAATGAAAACAGTCTACTCTTGAACTAATGGATGGCAAGGTATTCACAAATGTAAAGAACTATTTCACATATATTCTGTATGAGGAAGGACCAGGAAGCACACATGCAGTCAGTTTGATGACAGAGAAGTCCTTTCCAGTCTATTTATACCATTTTGAAATGGTTTTAAAATCAATTGAATTCAATGGATCTCAAGAGTCTTAAAAATATTAAAATAAAAAATATTACCAATTTTTAAATATTTTTTTGTATATTTTTGAAATCTATTGCAATAAATAACATTTTGATTTAATAAATTATTCTAGATCCATGAGTTCACTCCAGAAGATCACCCTGATTATTCCCATTTGAAAGAAGCTCTCAATTTGGCCCAACAATTATGCAACCAGGTAAATGAAGGGGTGAGAGAACGAGAAAATTCTGATCGCTTAGAATGGATTCAAAACCATGTTCTTTGTGATGGTTTGCCTGAAGTAAGTAAATAAAATATAACATTGTTCATTATTAGCTGGAAATAAAATTTTTTTTTTAATAATATACAATTGAACTTCTTTTTACATAATAGATAGAAATTCTTTTTATGCTTAATTGTTAGAAATGTGACTCCTCTGCTAGTTTTCACTGTAAAATTCTTAAAATTTTAGAATATTGCCAGTTCATTATAAAATTCACAAAAAAAATTTTCATAGAGAGGAAAGACTCCTTTTTGCTTGAGCACATTATGTGTTTATATGTATTGCTTGTGATTTCTCAATTTAATAACTTCCTTTTTTTTAAATTCTCTCATTTTTATACAATTTTAACAAGATAACGTTTTTATTTATCTTATGACTATTTTAAAAATTATATGTGCATATTTTTTATAATTAATGTATTTTTAATTTGATATATATTTCTGGTACAATATAAAAGCAGGTAAACTAGTTTTAAATTTTTTGCATAAAAAAGACATTATAGTATTGATTTTTAAATTAATTGTAATAAACAATACAGATTACAACATGTTTGTTATTTCTTATATATTGCAACTTCCATTAATATATAATTTTTCACCTTATTATTGTCATTATTTAACTTTCTTTTCTAAAAAATTCCAAACGTAAACTATAAAGAAACACTTACAACCTACTGAGGATTACAACTTAATCAAAATGCTGAAAAGTTTTTAGTGGTTTCAATTAACTGAATTGTGTTTTATTTAATGTCATAATTTTAACTTTATACTACAAAATAATATTTTGATGACTTTGGTGAATTTCTTCAGTTTATTTTAAAGCAAATAAAGTATATATAATCTTTTATAAATTATAAGCATTGTTAAATGAATAATCTATACAATTTTAATCATATTTAGTAATTACCAATAATTCCTATATAAGTAAGAAATTTACTTTTTTATTATGTAGGAAATATATAGTGAATAACATAGAGTACACTATATTACATGGAATATAATTTTGATATCAATATTTAATTTTTAAACATCATATATTTTTTTTTTTATTATTTATTTATTTTTTTATATTGATACTTTGTTTCATCATTATATTAAATTATTTATTTTATTTGTGCATTTATTAATTGTAAAAAATTTTCAAATGTTACTTATACTTACTGTCTTATTATTTTTCACAGCAAATTACTTTTAATTCATTGACAAATAGCTTGGGCCCTAGAAAACTTTTGCATGCAGGAATATTGAACAAAGTAATATTATTATTTGCTGTTTTTTACTTTTATAACTTTTGTATTTTCAAGATTTTTTTTCTTTTAAAAAAAATTGTGATAACAGTTACATTTTTTAAAAATAGTTATTTAATTAACTTTTAAACTTAATGGTATTATCAGTTAAGATTTTTATGTTCAAAATAAAAAGTTCATTTTTAACAGAAATATGTGATTCTATTTTTCATTCGCAATTATAAAAATAATTACAATTTTTAATATAACTGTTTTTTAATTTTTCATACTTTAATCAAGTTGGTAATTACACATGGTTTTAGTTGTATTCTATTCATAGGTGCTCAATAAAATTACATTGATAATATTCATAAATGTATTTATTATATTCCAATAATTTTGTATTTCTTAGGCTAAAAGTAATAAAGAGCTCATGGCTTTTCTCTTCAATGACTTTCTTCTCCTTACTCAGCCATTCAAAGAACTGGGGAAAATAACAAATGTCTTTACTTCAGAGAAAGCAATAAATTCTCTGTATAAAATGTACAAACATGTAAGTTTGTTTGCGTACCTTCAGAATTCTATATTAAACTTTACATTGTTATCAATTGTATTAATGCTGCCAATTTTTTATGCATATTAACTCCTCACAACTAACTATATGTATAAAAAAAATCCTGATTTACTTCTAATTTAATTTTGTGTTTGTGTGAAAAACTTGGTAGACTTGGTGTTATAATGACATTTTTTAATAAATAAAATTATTTGTATTTATTAGGTTTATTATTATTTTTATTTGAGATTGTGTTTTACATAGCATAATCTCAAATAATATTATTATTATATTAAATCTTTATTTTATAATAAGGAATTGATCTTATAATAAGTAATTAACCACTCTTAAGTTATCTATAAATTATATAATTGGAAAAATCAATATTTGCCATTCTCAGTCATCAAATTTTGAATGTTATGGTCAATCATTGAAGAACTTGATTAAGACAAACATATTAGAACTAGGGAGCAAAAAACCACCTGGTTTCCAAAAGTCATAAAAATAAAATAAAATATTCTTATTTTGTACATTTTAAGAGTAGTTTAAACTAATGTCTTAATTTTTCCTAAATTAATTTATTTTTTGCAGCCATTATTTTTAAATAATGTGAGTGTAAAATCGACAGATTCAGAAAACAATCAAGATGACATAACTTTTTTTGTCTGCTATTCTGACACAGAACGTATTCATTTTCGGTGTTGGAGTGCTACGGAAAAGTAAGTACATTTCATTTATCAAACAATTTTATACAGTATTTTTTTATTTTTGAGTAAGCTTAAAATTGTTTGACATCATACAGCTGTGAAAAAAGTATAATGTTGCAAAAAAATATATGACATGAAAGAAAGACTAGAAATATGCATCATATTTTTATGAAAAGTAAGGATATATTATGTTATAAGAAAATTGCAACAAAAATACATTTACATTTAGTTTTATCATGTAAAATTCTATGAGATTTTAGAGAAATCACTACATAATTGAAGTTGAAAAAAGTATGGAGTCAATGTGATTTGGGAACCTCATTTTCTTTTTACTTGTATTAACTGTCAGTTTATAGAACCAGACAGAGCTTGGACGATATGCGGGTCAAAGTTGTTCCATTAATTTGTAATTACAGTTGTTATATCAGTCTTACTACTGTACTGTTCTTAGTAAAAATCTTGAGCCAGAATGCCCCAAAGATTTTCCATTGAATTCAGGTTGGGGCTCCAAGATGGCCATTGAGGAGGTTTTACCTCGTCACCTACATCCAGGATTTTGTAGAGCATGAAGTATGCATAGATGTATTGTTTTGTTGAAATGCCCATTCTCCTAATGTAATCAAAGGAGCAACAAGCTATCTGCCAGCATGTCCTGATATAACTCGGAATTCATTTTGTTTTCGACAAAAACAATTTCTGTTGCATCACTGGCTGTAAATGTGGCCAAAACCAAGACTGATCCTTCTCCAAATGGACCTTTTAAAAAAAGGGGGGTTTCATTATGCAAATCATACCAGTAAACCCTAAATCTGTCTGGCCTATTTAAATTAAATTTTTTTTCATTTGCAACTGCCACATCAAATATTTCCAGGCAAAACATAAACATGAATCAATATGCCATTTAGAAAATGGAAGTTTTCCTTTCAATTTCTTATGCATAACATTAATATTTTTATGTAGTACATTGGTTATTGGTGCAGGGCAATTGTATCTCATCTTTAATTTTGTGGAAGACGGTTTTTGCTTGTAGGCAAGCCTAGGTATATGCCTCTCTTGACTCCAAGAAATTATCTTTGGCCTTCTTGTACGTCGTTTCGTTCCATAGCTACTGGGATTAAGGAGAAAGCAGTTAACTATACCTTCTATCTTTGTGGAATTTCAGCACCACTGTAGCCAGCATCTTTAACATTTATTAGTTTGTCCTGTTCAGTTACTGATGAGTATAATACTTTCAGCATGGAATTGAAATAGACAAGAATAAAACACTTCTATATCCACAAAGCTTTAATTTGTTTCTAAAATCGGAGAGAAATGTTTTTTCAGTTTATTTTTTCTTTCAGATGATGTAATCAGCAGACAACTGTATTCTTTATCTAAGCTGCAATTCACCAATTTTGATAACTTTTACATTATTCAAAAAATATCAATATTTTTTTATTTATATATATTTTTTTACGAATATAGTTTAGTTTATAATTTGATAGCATTAATTTCAAGTGATAAAAAAATTTGCATAGTTTGAACTCTTATTAGTTATCTATATTTGATGATTTTTCGCCCTATTTTATACTTTTTTCCCATGGCTGCATTGTTAATAAAATAAAAATTCATCATTATAAATAAATTTATTTCAAAACATTGTAAAAATAAAGCTTTCAATTTAATAAAAATTATCTATATTCAGTAAGATTGTAAAATTTTTATTATGTATAAATTTAATATATTTTGCCAAATTGATTGTTTGACGAGTCCTTTTTCTGATAACTTGCAGACAATTATGGATGAAAAAAATTGATTTCGCTGCTAAGGAATATTGCGAATTAGAAAAGAAAAATCTGAATCAGCAAAGAATGTGTGAGTTTTTTATTATTTATTATTATATTTCTCTTAAAGTGATAAAATAAAAATTCTGATCTTGATTTTTATTTTTAGTGAGATCCCAAGCCATTCAAGGTGTAGGTCGTCTTTTAGTTGTTGTGGTAGAGGGTATAAACTTGAAGGCTTGCTCTAATGGTATGATTCGGTTTAGAAATTTTATCTTAAATTACTACTTTGTTAATAAAGGTGGAACTATTATGTTATATATTTTTTTTAAAGTGCATTTCTATAAATAAATAAGTTAATTATTAATGTAAATGCCTATACTAATTCGTTTTTACAATACTAATTCCAATAATATATAATTCGATAATTTTAATATACTAATTCGTTAGGGGCCTGATGGCCAAGTGACTAGCGCTCTGGTACTCGGTCCCCCCAGGTTTCGGGTTCGAGTCCTGGCGGTGCCATAGATGTTTGTAGTAGTTCGGAATCCACTTTAAACCTTAGGTTCCTGTCTAATAAGATTGTAGAGCATTGGGAATAGCTCTGACAATCCTACCCATGAAAAGATAACATATCCTGTTTCGAAATCTGCCAATAGGCAGACTGCCATCGCCCACCATTGGGCTGTTGCGCTGCTGCTGACCTTGTCACGAGTTCAAATTTTGTGAATGCATATGAAAAGTTTTCAAAATTAAATATATTAATAAAACTATACTATAAAAGAATTTAACGCCAGCAATAGTTAAAACATATATCAAAGATTTCTCTAGAAACAGCTATTATATTTCATTCAATGCATTCCTTGTAGATTGATTCTAAGCAATACCCAATTTTAGTTCAAATTTTGTTTTCTTAAATTGTAGAACAATCTAGGTTATTTGTCCAATTCTTGTTTTCATTTTAGTAAATATTTTATGTCTAAAAAAAAAAAAATTTCCCCTGTAACAAATATTTTAGTATAGTTCTATTCTCATGTAATTAATTGATCTTGCATTAATATTTAATTATTTCATTACAAAATTTTGTCTTACTTTATATTTTGTGTTATAACATTATTCATGTAACTTTTCTTAAAATATATGAAAAAAATAAATAAATATACAACTTTGTTTGCTTATTTATCTTTTTTCAAGAGTAGAGTATAAAATTCTATTTTATTATTTTATGTCTTTATGTGTATAGTTGAAATTTCACTAAATAAGTTTCATGATATTCTGACAAAAGATTTTTTTTTTTAAATCTCAATCTGTAATCGTCTAAAACTAATATGTTTTGTGAATGATTTCTAACACAATTGAAAATTGCATTTTAAAAAATTTTAATGTGTACAAATTACATGAAAAGTTTTTTTAAGTATATCTTTTAAAGAAAATTTAAATTAAAAATTATTATAAATAAATGAAAATTTTCATCTCAAATATGTCAGATCTGTTTTATTATTTAATTGAAAATACATGAGGATTTGAAGATCCTATTAATATAGGATACACAGTTTCTATTTGATTTTGGTCGATTTTTTAGATGTTTGAAACAAATAAAAAATCTTTTTACTTCTTTTATTTGTTTGAAGATTGTACTATTTTATCATTATATATCTATCTATCTATCTATATATATATATATATATATATATATATATATATATATATATATATATATATATATATATATACACTCAAGAGCCAAAACATTATGACCACCTGTCAATAACGAGTTGGCCCACCTTTGGCGCGCAACATAGCTTCAACCCGCCTTGGCATGAATGCCACAAGTCCTTGGTAGATGTCCGGAGACAGATTGTACCAGATGTTTAAGCAACGGTCACGCAAATCCAAGATATTGCGAATTGGTGGTCTTTGAACTCTGAGCTGCCGCCCCAGGACATCCCAAATGTGTTCTATCGGATTGAGATCTACCACTTAATACCAGTTAAATACCACTTCCACCTGATCACATGTCTTCCACGTCATCCAGGCGAGTTCATTGCAAAATGTAGGGGTGGTCATGTTTTGCTCTTGAGTGTATATATATATATATATATATATATATATATATATACACTCAAGTGGTTTTGTGTAGCATTATCTATTAGCTTTATAATTGCTCTTGTTTTAAATTTAGTGACATTTAATTATTGTAGGGCAAAGTAATCCATACTGTGAAGTGAGTATGGGATCTCAAGAACATAAGACCAAGGTCATACCAAATACATTGAATCCAAGATGGAATGCATCAATGCAATTCTTGGTGAAGAATTTAAATGAAGATGTTCTTTGCATTTCAGTTTTTGATAGAGATTTATTTTCTCCCAATGGTAGGTATTTACTTTTAAAACATTGATAGATTTGTATTTAAAATAGTTTGAGTTAATAGAAAATAAAGATTTTAATAACTTTTAAAAATTGTTATTAGAGGAATCTAAATAGTTTAATTAAATCTTGAATATAATATATTAATCATCATTTTAATATCTTAATATTTAGTAAAAATTATATTGACATATTGCTAATTTTTTTTTCTAGATTTTTTATATGTAATTTAAATTAAATGGAGAACAACAAAATAATTTCATTATGGTTAATTATTTAGTTGATTTAAAAAGAATGTTTTAAATAGCATCTCTTAAAGAAATAATTTATTTTGTATTTCTACTTGGTGCATTTTCTACTTTAAAATTAAAGAATTTGCAGATAGAAAAACCTGCTAAATTCTGAAATTTTTTTAGTATAAATGTATTATTAAATCTAGCGAATTTTTGCATATTTTAAAATAAATGTTATCTTAACAGCTTCTTATATGCAATACAAATATTATTTTTATAAATAATTGTTCCTAATTCATTACTAACTTATATATTATATTACTAACTTTTCATTCTTATATTTAGATAACTTTTTTTCATATTAGTCATTTAATTTCCAAATACATATTTGGAATTAAAGTAATAAAAAAATGATGTATCATAGAACTTTTATTAATTAGTTTCTTTAAACTTCTGTTAGCTGCAATTTAATAATTTTATAAAATAATTATAGTGATTAAAGATGGATAAGGAATTTGTTTAAATTAGATAAATTATGGATGAAAGGCAAAGATAACATTTTGTAACATAATTTTTTATTTATTTATTGTGGCACTAATTGATATTATTTATATTAATAAGCAGACTATTTTTTGCAGAATTCCTCGGGAGAACTGAAATTAAGGTATCACATATTTGTAAAGAAACCAAAGAAACTCATGAACCAGTCATTCGCAAGTTAACTCTTTATGAAGTAGAATGTGGAGAAGTTGTCATCAAATTTGATTTTCAAAAATTTGATAAAATTTAAGTTATTTATTGCTTTACAGTCCAAGCTTTCATAGTTTTATGTATATTTAAGTACAAATTCTATTTTAGTGAATTCAAACTTCCCTTTGGACTCGCATTATTTCATCTTTTTGAAAATTTCTTAATTATCTTGAATACTCAGATTTTTCAATCATTCCATGTCCATAAAATTTCTATTTTCATATTATATATAAACTATTTTCATGACTACTTTTCCATTATGTATTCTTTGTATATAAATGTTAAGTTAGAAAGTATATGTGTAAAAAGTGTAATTAAATCCTTATGATGGCATTTATATCCAATGCTGTATATCAATTTGAATCTTTCATTCTATTCCACTATTATTGATAATTTATCACTCTCTTTTTAGTACATTTTATATCTGATTGTCTTCCATTTTTGTTATATTGATTTTCATATCAATTTATTTTATGTATTTCTTAGATTTATCATTCCTTTATAAAGCAACTCAGGTATGGCCTTTGCTTTTAGATAAAACATTCTAGTATTAATGCCAGTAAATTGCTCACACCTATTGAATGTTATGTAAATGAAAACTTGTATCATTGTATATAATGTAATCTGTAACTATAAGGATAAATTCCAATAATATTTTTTTCATAATTTTTTCTCTCCAACATTGTGTGTCATTTTGTTCAACGATTAGAATAGGTAACACTTTCTGTTAGTCATTTTAATTTGAAGTAATTGTTTGTATTTTATTTCAATAAAAGCTATTTTAAAATATTTGTTTTGCTGCCATAATTAAATGAAACATAGGACAAACTTTTTATCAAAAGTTGGTGCATAGAAAACATACAGATGTTTTGTTCAATATAATTTTATTAATTCTAAGTAAACATGATTACAATATTGAAAAGTATTTAATAATCTGTGAAATGAATCTCTTGTATTGAAACTGAATTTATATTAAGATAAAATACATTGATTTCGATTTTCTCTGCAAATGTACTTTTCATAGATAAAATTCCCTGCATAAAGATGGTCACAATGGGAATTGAGGCTATCTCTAACTTGCACAAACAAGTGTTATGATGGCTAATAAAGAAATCATTTATTAGTCTTCACAACTTTCTGGAAGAAATATTACAGTTCAAAGTGCTATGTGGTTTCAGTCTTATCTCTACACTAACATGCATAATTACCTCAGTGCCAATTGAACAAGGTGGATTTTTCTTCCTCTACAAGACTCCAATTGACTAAGATGACCTCATTACTATAGCTGTTGACGGCGATACATTTGAGCAATTACGGAAGGCCCCGAGAGCATTTTTTATTTTATTGACCAATGAATTCATTTATTCTGGTATTAATGCATTTATTTATATGTAAGCTAGGTTTAGCATTCTGGTAAAAATTATATAATTGAATTTTTCCATCATTAAAGCTGTAATTCTCATTTGATAACAAGATGTCAAATGCATACAAAGTAACTCATTTATTTAAACAAACACACAAGTAGTGATGGGAAAATAAAATTTATTACCTCTACAACTTTTTAAATAGCTCCAAACAAAGTAAAATTCATACTTTTATGCACAGAGGAGTAAATTCATTGTAACAGGAATCTCTTTAATAAACATTTCAGAAAAATGTATAAATCTAGCTGCAATTCAGCACTGACTTTTATACATAATTTTTTTCTAATAGCAAATAAAAAAAATTATATACAAAAGCTATATATATTTTTATTATAGAAGCTTTGTACTGAAAATGGATACTGGCATTAAAACATGTAACAGTCAAATTTATAACACAATATAACAAATGGCAAGTTAATCTACAATTATTGTCTATATTCTTGAATATAGCAAGTATTGCCGTTTTATCTTAAAAATTTTTTAGTTAGATTGGTGAAGTGTATTACTATTAAATGAAGCCAACAAATAATATTTCTTTATACACCCAGTTATTATAACAGATGTTTATGCATGAATTCTAAGCTGCTTTTCATGAAGAAAGCCAGTTCCTTACAAAAGAATATTTTATTTTTCAATGAAAAGTGATATCTCCAATAATAATAGTTCACCACATATTAGTTTTATATTAAGGCATAGTTACTTGTACTGACTATGTCACGTGCAAAAATAAACAACCCATACATGTCAATGTTTGGATTCTGCAATTGCTAAGAACAGTAAATAGTTTGTGACAAAAAAAATATGATACTATACACAGACAATTAATTGATTAGTTCTAGATAGTATTTTTAGTAATCTAGCAATTCAATATATGTGGAAGGAATGTCTTGGGATAAGATAAATAAAAAAAGTGAAACATCAGCTTGCTTCTCGATTCTTCTCAGGATGGCAATAGCAAGTTTCGGGCATTGGTGACAGGAACATTGGGTTTTCTTTCTTTGGTCTTGTCATGTGACACATTTCACAAGACTGAATAGCTGGATGATTGGCAAAAGTACATTTGGGACATTCCCATTCGTTGGATTCATCTTGATATTCTAAGTCAATATTTTCAGACCGGTTTGTACATTGGTGTATGACTGGACAATGAGCTTCTGAAATTCCAGAAAGAAAAAAATTAATCGGACATTTAATTGTCACCACAATACTAAGAAAGTAAAGAATTTATGTCAGCTTAGAATATGAAGGCAATTTCTTAAGTGAAATGAGATAATAATGATTTGTGTATATACCTGCTTGATTATTTTGAGTTGAACTTTCTCCATAAAATTTCTCATCCACTTCGCCCAAAGGAGCTGAAATTAATAACAGATTATCAATAGAATTAACTTGCACTACAAAATACAAATAAGATTTTAGTTTGTATGATAAAATTTTAGATAAAAATAATAAATATAAAAAATTTAAGGCAGGAGCAAACAAGTTTGGTTCCGAAATTTAATTTTGTGATCATGTAAGTATGAAGCTAAAAGCATATTTACGTTAGATGAAATTTAAATAAAAAATATATATTACAAACTGACTTTCAATTCCAATACTAAAAATAAAAAGAATAAAAGCTCTTTTACACAAGGACAAAGCATAATATGAGCTACTTGTTAATATCAAAATAGAAAAATTTTGATTACATAATTAAGCTTATCAAAATTTTTCATAACTTGATACATTTGCATTGCTGGTTATTAAAACTGCACCATGTTGAAGGAAGCTTGCTGCAAATTGAAATTTGTGCAAAAAGTAAAGTACAACAAAATAAGCAAATAATTAGCATTACAATACATGCACATTTCACACAAATGAACTATTTAGAAACAGAACAATAGGAAGAATTAAAAAGCAGGGTTTTTTTTATGGAGAAAAAAAATTATAGCATACCCAGCTAACAAATGAAACCCTATGCATCAGTCAAAATACTATAGTGAGAATTTGTAATCTAGGGAAGACAAGCTAAACAACGTGCAGTATTTCAGCATTTCCATATCAATTTCATCCATTACAGATTGTAAAACCATTCCTCAAAACTACCTTGGCTAAAAATGTATCCATACATCTGCAGCAAAACAATTTTTTTGCAAGGCAACACTGCTTAATTTATTTTTAGCAGCAATTTTTTTTTTTTTTTTTTTTTACAGCTACAGCAAAAATATCTCGGACTGTAATGGTGCATTCGTCAAGAAATCCATATTTATTATTGATGTTTTTTTTATTATTTTTTTTAAAGAAAATCATTTATGCTTATATTTGATGCCTATGTATGAAAACATCAAAAAAGAAGATTGGAGTAATAGTATAGATTAAGCATAGTTATGTCAAACTTTATAATACATTTCCATAATACATCAATTGAATAAAGCAAATATATGTATATAATTTAAAGAATAATACTTCAGTTTTATAAAACAATAAAATGAAATATGCTTATTATATGTAAATAATATATTATTACATTTCTATCTTTGTATAATATATTTGAGCTTATAATCCATCATATTACAGTAATAAATTATCAATCATGTAGAATATTTCTCATAAAATTGTTGGGTGTTCCTTTAATCAGATTGCTAGAGTATTTAAAAATAAAATTAGACAAATTAATTATCTTGAATTATTACTTGATTTTTTTATAATTTAGTCTTAATTCTTGTATGTTTACAAAACTTAATTCTTATAGATTAATAGAATGACAACTTGCTTTTGTAATGATTCATTCTTTTGGTGAGACACATATGGCACTACAATGATGAATTAATATCTTTTCACATGACTATATATGTTGCTAAAATATAAATCATTGACAGGAAGCATTTATTAAAATTAAATGGAATCATTGATAGTTCTATTACAATAAAAATTAGCCTTATACAGTATTTTAAATAATTTGCTTTCTTGTTTGCTAGCAATATACTTAATTTATAAGAGTATTTCCATTATTTCTTCCTATCTATTATTAAACTGGTTAACTTGAGCAATAGCTTAAAATGTAATACTTTCACATTCACAAAAACATTATTGAATGTCATCTAATTTTATAAGAGCTCATGGAATTAAAATATTCAGTTGTAGAATTAAGAATAATCATTTTTAATGGTTTTATGAAACAAATGTGAAAAGGCCTTTTTGGTTTATATTATCTATTGATGAATTATTTCTAACAAAATGAAAAAATACTGGTCAGTTCAAAATTAAAATCTATTATTTTACAAAACAAATGAAATTTGCAATATAATTGAAAGCTAGTTACCTTGTCCTTTCAGATAATAATCAACTTCCATACATAAACATTGACATTCTAATCGCAACTGAGCATTTTCTTCACTCAGTTTCTGAATTTCTTGACTCTACAGATAAAATAAATATGTATAAAAGAAACTTAAAATGAGAACTTAATATCATAAATTAATACAGCATACTGTAAAATATTGTTAATATGTATTATGAATTTATTTAATAAGTAATCATGCTGTGAAATTTCCTTACATAATGGTAGAACAATCTTCAGTAACATAATTGCAATGATTAATTGACATAATTTTATGAATCAAATACCTGACAAATAACATTCTTATTAGCATAATACGTAAAATACTTATATATACAAATTAAAACTTTTGTAAAACATGAATAAAAGAAACATATTTAGGTGTTTCTTTAACTCGTATCATTTTGTCATTATAATTATAAATTCAAAAATTACGAAACATAAGTACAATGTTTGCTTGAATTTTTTAGCAGATAACTTTTAACTCTAGAATATTATTGTACTTACTGGAATTGTTGTATGTAGGGATTGCAAAACCGGGTTACCGAATACCGGTATTTTGAGCCATTTGTACAATTTTGTAGTACCAGTATTCAAAAGTTTAAATACCGTTTTTTCGGTATTTACTAGAAATTTAGAATTCTTGTCTCCGAAAGAATTCTTATTCTATTCTCCACAAACCTATCCCCATTCAGAAGAATTCAATATAGTTATCGAAGATTATGATGACACTAATGTCGATAGTGAAAAGGAATTCCTTGAACAAAAATTAGAATTTTCGATAACTAAAAAAATTTCAACACACCAAAATACAATACAGAAATCAGCTATATCCAAAACAATCCGTCAAGAAATAGATTTATTTGAAGAGGAGGGATTTAGAGGTAAATACTTGGAAAAAATATATCGCGCATTGCTAACAGTACCACCCACTATCGTAGATGCTGAAAGAGCGTTTTCGACAGCTGGTAATTTTTGCACAAAATTACGTTCCATGCTTAATTACAGTACAATTGATGCATTATGTTTTTTAAGATCACATTTCAAAAATTTGTAATAGTACCACAGACAATAGTGATATTTATACTTTTTTGTGATTCTTTATATACTGTTATAATTTATAAGTTAAACTTTTTTTTTTTGATATTTACGTTCTCTCATAAAACTGGCAAATAAAACACCTGTGTTTTCTTTCTTTTTCTAAAATTTCTACTACCGGTATCAAGATCTAAAAAATACCGAATACCGGTATTGAACTTTTGGAACGAGATTGCAATCCCTAGTTGTATGAGAAACTGCATTCTATGAAAATGGTAGATATAAATATCTGCTGTCTTATACAGGAGTAGCTTGGAGGACCTTGCATTACATGAAGGTCAACTGTATTGATTATTTAATCAAATTATGTTGTACACATTGGTTTATAAATTTAAATAGACCCACAATGAAGCAGTTTGAAAATGTTAAAAGCAACTGGTATATTTTATATGACTGTACTAAGAGCTTAGTTTGAATTGCATGTAAAACAATTTTTGCTGCAAGAATTCACTTGGCAACAAATCAATAATAGCTTTTTACAAGCATGCAAAAATATATATTCAAACCATCAATTTTATCCAACAAACTTAAAATAAATAATATAAAGATTCATTAAAAATATATTCAATTATATTGATACTAATAAATATCAAAAAACAAACTTTGAAAAAAATTACATTTTCAAACATCTTTTTTTCTCCCAATTTGTACGTTAGCTTTTGTATAGCCTCTGTGAGTTCAGTAATGCTTCTTCTGGCACTCATGCCTTCATATTTTACAATATTCATTTGGGCTTTTTGAGAACACAGATGACCTGAATTATAACAGAAGTAGTTTAAAAAGTATATAAATATACGTAATTAAAAAGAGTAAATTTACTTTTAAAATTACATAATAAATTCAGGATCGTAAATGGTTGAAATGAAAATAACACTTATCAATCCAATGATTTAATTTAATGATCTTACATCTATTAAAATAAGATTGTTTTAAAAGATAATATTCATGATTATTATTAATAATATTAATATTAATAATCATAATATTAATAATTTATTTCCTGAATTATATTCCTTAAAATAATTTAAGGTATATAATTTATATTATAAATATAATTCATTTTTATAAATTAAAAGCATTTTTTATATATATACATTATAATACATTATATAATTTAAATAAAAAGAACATTTTTGTAAATTATTTTAATTTATAAACTCTATTATGATGACAAAATTATCATTTTTTAATTCACATGAATTTTTTCGCTAGGTCAAATTATAAAAAAATTATATTTCTAATAAGGAAAAAATCTTTTTATATTAATTTATTTCCTGAATTATATTCCTTAAAATAATTTAAGGTATATAATTTCTATTATAAATATAATTCATTTTTATAAATTAAAAGCATTTTTTTTTTGCAAAAGTTAACTTTATTAAAAAATTTTATTTTAATAAATTGTTTAAAACATTTTACCTAGCTTTTTATGCATTTTATCTGTCAGAAAATCCTCACTTTTCATTTTTAATAATATCTAAAAGTTTTACAATTGATTTTTCTATTGTATTTAAATATATATATATTTTTTAATTTCCAATTTTTTTTTTTTTTATAATATCTGTGATATCATAAATTATGCATTTAAACGTAAAATGATGTATTTAAAGGTATTTTAACACACAGAGAAATTCAAAGGTTATCATCACTAATGGATGTATATTAATAGAGTAGCAAACCTTTTACTTTTATTAAAATAGTATATTTTATCAAACGAAAATAAGTACAATTATGTATAGAAACATAAAAACACTTTCAATAATAAAAACAGTATTATCAATCATATGAAATAACAGTCACATACATGATAAATGTAAATTCTTAATTTATACTTATCAATAGACCAACCTACCTTTAATATCGATATGAAAGTTATTTATCAAATATGGGTTGTCAGATATTCTAATCCTTCCCACATTATCCAGAAGTTTTTCTTCTATACTATTCCCAGGAATCAATTGAGGAATACTACAGTCCGGCTCATCAGAATGCAATGCAATAGTAGTTGGTCTTTTGTTAAATAACGGCTGAGTCAGAAAAATATCAGTACTCAGAGAATTTGTCAAGTTTGGTCTCCAACTGTGAGTGCCATCTTCATCTGCTCCAATGTCTATTGAAAGTTCTTCGGGAATAACATTATGTGTTCTAATATTTAAATGTTCAGAAATTGCACTAGATTGTGGCTCTTGCTGAACCATAACTTGAGAGTCATTTTTGTTCATTTTTACGAGATCTGCCAGAACCCTGGGAGAATCCATTTCTTTAGATGATGCAAAGGTATTTTTGTTATTGCCATTATCATTGCTACTTGTAGCAGTTGGATAGTTGTGATTTTGTGTGTCCAGAACCTGCTCAGGTAACTCTTCATCTGCACAAGGATTGTCATCCATAATATTAGACGGAGATTCTGATGAATAAACTAAATATGGGGTTTCCAATACAGTATCAATGTAATTTAAATTAAAAGGACCTGAAAATTCTTGGGGTCTTTTTGGAAAAGAATAATCTATATTTCCAGTAGCCATTCCACTTTTATTTTATCATGCCAAGTGCTATGGACCTTTAAAAAACTGCAAAAGAAAATTACCATATGAATATTGAGATAATAATGCTAAAACTCTTTTCACATGCTTAAAGAAGCAAACAAACACAAGAGTTAATTAATTTCTTATAAACTAATTAATTCCTGAATAACAATTACAAAAAAATCATTTTCTTTAAATTCTTTTAAATAAAAACAAATATGTATATTTTAAATATTTAGATAATATACATTTTTTTAAGTAAACACTTTTTTTTTCATGTTTAATATTTTTTGAAATTCTTCTCTTTACAATCAAAACAAAATTATGTAAACAACGTTGGTTCCCATCTATTCATGCTAGTTGCAATTTATACAATTATATTTAAAAATTAGCACATTTTGCTCATCTTGAAAATAGTGAAAAAATGTTTTAAGGAATGAAGTAACGCATTTTTTTTTTTTTTTTAATAAATAAGAGGAAGATAAAAATTGTTCACTTTAAACTTATTAGTTTAATAATATACGTAAAAAAAGTAATATGTAAAAAGAGTAATATGCACAACAGATTGAAAAGTAATGTGTACAATAGATTATTATAATGTACATGAATGATAAACAAGGCAATTTCTACCGACATTTAAATTATAAAAATGAGATTGATGTATTAGCTTATTATTAAAAAACAATTCAAAGTTACCGATTTTTTAATGTAAATAAAGGAAGTATAAGCAATTATGAAAATAAGAACTTTTAATTTATTGCATTGTCAACCAATTTAAAAACCATTCACTGACTTTTAAATCGTGTTTCCAAACTATTCAATTCACAACACTCTCCCTCATCAGTACGTCAAATTACGTGTTTACAAATTACGTCACACTCGTAGAGATAAAAAAAAAGTTGCCAATTATATTTCTCATTTCTTTTTAAGTTTTGAAATTTTTTAATTTTCCTTTAAACCAAAAGCAAGATCAAATTAATTAATCATTTAACTAAACATAATTTGGATTTTGAAATCATAAAACAGTCGAAAATATTCATAAATCATCATCGTTCCACGCACGGAGTACCTTGGCCGGTTTATGGCCCTAGACTCCAAATCAGGTACATAAAAGTCATTGAATAAAAACAAAAAACATTGAATTTACAAAAAAGGCAGTGAGCAATTGTTATGTCCAAACGGTAAAGTAAAAAAGAAACATGAAAAAACATACAGAAACAAGCTGAAAATCATGGCATAATAAAATAAATTAGAAAATTAAATATTTAAGTTGAAACATTTAACTATAACTTGAAATTTTTCAAAAGGTGATTTCGCGTTCTTGAGTTGGTTGTAAAAATTGTCCACACTTCCCATCATGTTGAAGATGTTTGACACTTCTTGAAGGATATAAGCAGTTTTAGCTGCCGTGTCATGATCAAAATTGGCCAAGGAATATTGTTGTTCAGGAATCACGGTAGGAGTAGCCTGCGGCGGTCCTTGCAAGAAACTTGAAAATATTCATAAAATAATATTTTGGAGACGCATAAGGTGAAAAAGAGTTTTATGTGGTACAAAGAAAGAAAAGGATTTATGTTTCACAATTTGAAAGGAAAAGATGATTTGTTTTGTTTTGGATGAGTTTGTAGTGGATTTTTAAACTGTGCAGTAACAGCGAAATTGATTGGCATTTGGTTTTTTGAATAAAGGAGTTGAGTTTTACAGTCTATTTAGACTTTTCATGTACGATCAGTTGAGAACATTGAACATGAACATTGATCATGATCATAGTTTCTACTGCCGAACGATGAATCAGATGGATACTAACACCGAAGGGAACGGACCTTCTCAGGACCCGCCGCAAGTACTCTCGCCACAGGATATGGATACTACAACAACAAATTCTAAGGAAAGTGAAAAAGTCAGCCCAGAAGGGATGTGTCGACAAATTTCAACGGCATTTAAAGAAATGGACGTTATTGACACTATTGTTGCGCATGCGCAACGATCCGATTTGCCTCAAGACTACATTCAAATGAATGAGAACTTGCTAAAAAACGACAATACCTGGTGGAATGGGTAAGTCGGTTTCATTGTCCTATAAGTGAATGTACATTGCATAATCCTAAAAGTAATAATAGTAATGTTGTAAATAATAGTAAGGTTAATGTAGGTTCTGTAAATAATGGCAAGCTTAATTCTAGTCACGTAAATAAAAGTAGTCTCAAAAGTAAAGTAGATGTACCTGTTAAGAATAAAAGCAAACGTAATGCGAGTCAAATCGCTAGCTATGAGGGAGCCAAGGACTCCGGGGAGTTTCAAACTCCACATAAAAAACTGACTGCGAAGGCAACCTTTACTTATAGTAAAGACAAAGTAAATGATGCTATTGTCACAAATAATCAGTTTCTTGCCTTGAGTACTGACGCAGCAGCTGAAGATGAAAGCGTCACCGTGATTCGGAAATTACCGCCAATCATGGTTAAGCCAAAAGCCAATTTAAACGACATGTTAAAACTGATTGATACTAAATTTGATGGCAATGTACATATAAAGCTAGCTGGAGAAATGATAAAAATCTTTCCAAATTCCGAGGATCAACATCGAGAGATCACTCGCTTTCTAAATTCTAATGATATAGAGTATTTTGTAATTACTCCTAAATTTCTCCGTCCAATAAAGGCGGTCATCAAGGGTTTGCATCGGGACACAGCTCCGAATGAGATTAAAGCCGCTCTGGCTGATAAAGATTTTAATGTCGAGAAAGTAGTACAGCTGACCAGGACTAGGGATAAGCAGCCTCTCCCATTTTTCAAATAACATTGCCACGATCGAATAAAAATCAAGAAAATTTTAAAGTAAATCGTCTTCTGTATTTAGCTGTTGTAGTTGAGAAATTCAACAAAAAGCCTGTTACACTTCAGTGTTTCAAGTGTAATTTTTTTCACCACAGTTCAAACAACTGTGGCTTTAAAGCCCGGTGTTTGAAGTGTGGTGAGGAACATTCACATAAGGACTGTAAACTATTTGATAAGCTTGAAATTCCAACTTGCATTAACTGCGGACAGTCGGGACACACAGCCGCCTGGAGAGGTTGCGCCAAGTTTCCCAAAATAAAAGTTAACTCCACCAAGTACGCCACATACCCAAAACACGTATCAGCCAGACAGGTGACACCAAACTTTTCCTATGCTTCGGCAACGAAAAATCAACCACCATCTCAACAACCAGCCACTACTGCCACCATCAACAATGACTTCTCCCAAAATCAATTGACTCACTTACGGAGCATCGCGGATCAAGCCCCCTTTATCCAAAATGCTTTGCTACTTATGAAAGAATTTGTATCCATTTTCTCGGAATTAAAAAACTCTGGAGAACTTCTCCAACAAATTAGAAACGCGGATAACAAGGTAGATAAATTGCAGGTCTTCATTAATGGCCTAGCAACTCAAACAACCCAAGAGTCCAAGTTCTAAGTTTTTATTTTTACTTTAAAATTATGCAATGTGTTTTACATTTACTATGGGCCTTGAGCCGACTGACAATATTTTTATGTTGCAACTTGGAGGTTTGGTCGCTTCGCGACCAAGGTACTCCGTTCACCTACACCGATTAAAAAAAATAATATTTTTCCATTAATATATATATATATATATTTATTTTTTCTGACGTCATCAACTTTGAAATGTTATTGATGTGAATTTTAAACGCGTGAAGTTCGTAAAGCGGCATGCTGATCAAAATATAAATATTATTGAATTCAACTGATTTTCGAAATATATTTGGTAATAAAACTTTATATTTTATTTAATGGTAAAGATTATTTTTATTTGAAAACATAATTAATGTCATGGAAAGTAATCAGTGATAATGTAAAACAATAGTATTTTTTTTCCCCCTTTCCTATTGATTCGTGTATATATTGCTTGCTTTGGATTTACAATACGATTTTACATCATTATTAATTTCTCAAGTTAAAATAATAAATTAAAATGAAATATTTGGAATCTAGTGAAATAGCAGAAATCGACAAATTTAAGGACCTGAATGAGTGGTCAGAATGTTCGTTGATAGAGTATTTGAATATTATTAATTATAGACGTCAATTATCCCAACGTGAAAATTATTCATGGGCTAATCTATGCAGACCCGAAGAAGATATAATTCAATATTGTAAAATAAGCATATTTCACAACTATAAAGTTTACATTTTAGAAAAAATTAAATTATCCGATGATGAAACGACTCGTAAATTAATTAATCAACTAATAAATATTTGTATTTTATATAACATTCCAACTGAAATTCTGGACATAACTAATATGTATTACGATTTAATCTCAATGTTGCATGAAAAATCTTTTAGTGATTCAGTTACGTTCTTGAATATCTGGAGAATAGTAGGCAGAAGTAGTGTCAAAGTCGGAATATCAGTGGTGAAACACCTTGTGGAAATGTGTTCTTGTTATACAACACCTGCTAATGTGACTAATTATGTTTTAAGCATGGCTCAAACAGCTCATTTTGACTTTTGGGGGACTTGGTTTGGTAAAATCGAAAACAGTTTGTTTTATTGCCCTATAACTTTGGCTATATTGAGAGGAAACCTGGATCAAATGATCCTATTTTTACGATATGGTTTTCAACAAATTAAAGACAGAATAGCGACGTACAACCTATGCTTTATGAATTCGTAAGTATTTTTTAGCTTATATTTAATTTAAATTTATAAATTAATTTTTAAGAGTGAAGTTCTTGAAATATATCATAATAATTCTTTAATAATGAAAGGTCTTATATTATCATGCCAATTTATTAGTTATAATAATAAAAAAAGACATACGATTTTTCTTTTTGTGTTTGAAGCTTTAAAATAATAATAATATATCATTTAAATAATTTAATGATATCATTTAAATTAAATAATATCATTTCAAATAAATCTTCACAAATTTCATCAGTTCTTGGTGTTCATTAAATCAGTTTATAAAATTAATTCAATGAACATATTATGCGTTTCATCATTTCTTTTTTAAAATATCGAGTTAAAAATAAATATTTTGTAATAAATTATATTTTATAAATATTTTGTTCTGACATGTAAAATGTTGTTGCGAATAAACGGATAGCATCTTTAAAATAATACTAATGCGTATAATTTAAAAACGAAAGATCTAGAACGGATTCATAACGTATACCAAGGTAATATTGTGCATCTATATAACTGTGAAAAGCTAACAAAGAGTCCTAATCTTGATAACACTCGATCCTTTGGAATGGATTCAGAACGTATACCAACATAACACTGTGCATCTATATAACTGAGAAAAGTTAACAAAGTATCCTAAGCTGATAACGCTCGATGTATTTTCCGTATTTTTGATCTATTCCGCGGAAGATGAAATTAAAATTTTTAATGAAATAATAATAATTTAATTTTTAGAAATTAAAATTAATAATTTTTGTTAGCGTTTTGTAGTTATTTTGTTTAAGTTTGACATAACTGTTTTCGCTTTCCAGGTTAAACTCCGTTTTGTCTCTTCTTATTCTTAATCTAGGGTTTTTATATATATGTTTATGCAATGTAAGCAAACTATATAATATTAAGTTTAAAAAAAATTTGATGCTTAATATTACATTGATGCAATAGTTAATATTTTGTTCGATTTTTGTAGGAATTGAATTCAGCAAGATTTTGTAAAAAAAAAAATAATGATAATAAATAGTCTAATCACGCGAGTATTTAATCATATCCGTAAAGTTATTGCTCCAATTTCGCTTTTTTAGACTTGAAACTGTAAAATAACCAAGATCAGTGAGAAAAATTGGATCAGAAATTTTAGAATTTTTTTTCTCATGATGCAATGAAAGAAATATTCCTTATGATTTGGTAGTGTTTAATCGTATTATTTTTGGTTTAACCTTCTTCATTATTTTAAGAAGGATTGAATCAAAATAATGTTATTTCTGTTAAAGTATGAAATATTTTGCTTATCATAATATCAAGTACTACACGCGCATTTTTAATTTTAAATAAATAGTTCTATGCCCTACAGAAATCGCATTTCATGCAGATAGGACCAAGAATTGGCGGAATCGAGAGGGATTTCTTGATGAACGGTTTGTTCATTTTGCATAAGGAATTGTCCTCGAGGTTTAGCCCTTAGAAACGTGATGGTCTTTAGATGATTGAGAGGACATCGCATTTAGGGTTGGTTATTAAAACTATAGAGGTGTTTTCAACCGTAAAAGAGGTAAATTTAATTTCATTATGCTCGAAACTAACTTTTATTAACTTTTTTTACAGTTCCTCCTCTCCATTAGTGTATTAGTTTGTCGATTTTGCATTATGTATAGTTGTGTACATTCAATGTGTCACTTGGCCGGAGGTTTCTTGCCTTGTGACGATATGCAGATTATGTTTTTGGATGAAAAATTGCAGCAAGTTGATCTTATCCTTGATTCCCTCCAGTGAATGCGATGGGAAGGGGGGGGGGGGATGGTTGAGTGGCTAGCGCTCAGGCCCTCGGTACCACAGGTTTCGGGTACGAATCCCGGAGGTGCCATGGATATCTGTAGTGGTTCGGAATCCACTTTAAGCCGTAGGTCCCAGTCTCATATTACTGTAGAGCGTCACAGAGCCCAATAAGACTTCTTCTCAACCACATTATCCCAAATTGTAAAGAGGCGACTAACCTCTAGGTACAGTGGTGTGGTAGTAGTAGTAAATGTGATGTTAAGTCTCGGTTGCTTATCTTATTGAATGCGAAGTCTGGTAGAAATCCTGGGTGCTTATTGTTGTAAGTAATTTTTGCGCCATCTGATGTAGGATTGCAGGTAATAGAAATACTGTTGGCTGCGCAGATAAACTGCTTATGGAATTGGAAGTAACTCTATTGGTGTGGATGTTGTTCTTGATTCTGCTTTCATTTTTTTTCCAAATATTTTTGGAAGAACTGTCTAATTTTTACACCACTGGTACGAAATAGCTTCATTCAATTAGAATCATTTTTTTTACCATTTCATTTGTTTTTATAAATCTTTAATTTTTAGAGAGCAAGCTATTTATTCGTGGCTAAGGAAACCCTTGGAAGAGAGGAAAACGGAAAGAAAGGCGATCATAGCGGAAACGATACTGACCATGGTGCACATCTGCACTGTTCAAAACACCGCCCGACGCGAATCCGCGGCGAAGTGTCTTCGTCTTCTGTGGAGCGCGGTGCCGACGCCCTATGTCACCCAACGGGAAGTTGAAGAAGAAATTCAACAGCTGTTTCAAAATCAGCCCACTGAGGGTCTGCTCTGCTCTTTCCCGTACAGAGACGAGAGTCGCTTTTTGAGAATGGCTTATTTGTACGGAAGCATTCTCCCTGAAGCACCAGCGAGCGGCGTGCAGGTTAGAAACCTCTTTGTTAAATAGACGCATATCATACAAAGTGTATCTATAAAGTTTTAGAGTTATACTTACATAAATCCAAAATTTGTGGGAAAGCATATTTTAGCTTTTGAAAAAAAAAAAAAGTTCAAAGTCTATATATCGCTTGCGGGGGCTGATGGCCGAGTTGCTAGTGCTCTGGTGCTCGGTACCACAGGTATCGGATTCAAATCCCGGCGTTGCCATGGGTGTTTTTAGTGTTTGGAAATCCACTTTAAACCGTAGGTCCCGGTCCTAATAGGATCGTAGAGCGTTGCGGGGGCATTGATACTCTGCGTCCGTGGCTTATCATCAAGTTACACACGTCCCCTGGGTAGTGAGTAGCATCGATGCAGCCCTTACGGCATAAAAGATCACGGTCTATTTGCCGACTGCATTAGAAGAAAAAAAAATATGTCACTTGCCAAGTTCTTATAGATTCTTAATTCTTTTGTAGAAATCTTCTAAATATTGTTTAAATATGAGGTGTAATTATTTATTCTAATCTCTTCAATTCTATTAAAATAGTGATTTTCAGGTGAATCTTTAATTCAGACAATTGCACTCAAATTGTTTTCCTTTTATGCCCCTCTCCCATCCTTTCAAAAAGGGAAAATGTTCTTGCAAATCTCAGCCCCTTTTTTGGTTATTAAATGTACCATACTGTTTAATGCTTTATTCTGTCCATTTTTTTATCTATAGATTCTTTTTAATTAAAATGTTTTTAAGAATCCAAAAATAATCCAGTGCCCTACAAGAGTTTTCGCCTCTGTGTTTCACGTTTAATGTGATTTTTTTTTATTTGCAAATTTAATACAAATGAAAAAAAATCATATATATTATTATACACTGAAATGTACAGTAACTTCCTAAAACAAATCTTTCAATATTTTATTTTATTTTTTTTCTTCTAATGCAGCTGGCAAATAGACCGTGATCTTTCGCCATAAGGGCTGCACCGATGTTACTCACTTTGCATTATCCAGGGGGCGCGTGTAACTTGATGTTAAGCCACGGACGCGGGGTAACAATGCCCCCGCAGTGCTCTACGATCCTATTAGGACCGGGACCTACAAGCTTAAAGTGGATTCCGAACCACTACAAACACCCATGGCAAAGCCGGGATTTGAACCCGATACCTGTAGTACCGAACGCCAGAGCGCTAGCCATTCGGCCATCAGGCCCCCCTATCTTTCAATATAAATATGGAATTACATACATTCAGATTACGTTACGATATTACTACAGTATTGTTACGAATTCTAATAAAAACAGTACTGCATACTACTTTATGATATCTTGAATTCAAATTAGCTAACACAATACTATATTTTCAAATCTTTGTATGTATAATTCTTCTGTACACGTGTTTGTCACTGAACTTCTCCTAAGCGGCTTGAACCTATTTCGATGAAATGTTTTGTGTGTGTTTGAGTGGGTCCCCCTGGATGATTTAGATTCACAAATGAACTAGGTAGGTGGCTCTGCAATCAGGTTCTTCTGTACCTGAGTTTGTCACTGAACTCCTCCTAAACAGCTAAATCGATTTTGATGAACTTTTTTGTGTGTAACATGGAGAATGACAAAACAAGTAGAATGTTTCTGTGCTATTATTCCCTTTGTTGTAAGTCGCAACCTGAGAGTGCTGCAGTCTATCTACTTCTATACCGTCCAACCTATCGTTATGAAATTCGTTAATAATATGTATTCGAGTATGGAAAATAGGTTCGCACTATCCACTTTAGTGTGACTTGCCACCAGAGGGTGCTGTAGAATTTCATCTTATAGACCGGTAACACGATATCCATGAAAATGAGTATGCATCTATATTGGGTGATGGAGCATGTATTCGCGATATATAATTTCCTACAATGCATTTTTTTTTTTTTTTTTTTTTTTTTTTGCAAATTTGCTAGTAGTCTATAAAATCAAGTGCTTATAGTTTTTCTTTCGGAACAGCAATTAAACTAAACTAAGATAATTTTACGGACTTCTCATTCACTGCTATTCCTCAACTGCAACACTGATCAACACTGATTACGTGTTTCAGGGATATACAGCCATCCAAAGTTGAACTATTCTTTTGCAAACACCCTATAAGTTAAAATTTGCCCGTTTTGATTAATAGCGCGAATGTCTTGACACAGAAACGGAAACGGAGGTACCTGTTTCAGAGTACCTATAGAGTAAATATACCCCGAAAACCTCCCCATAATCATTAATATAGTTAAATTTACGTTATTGAAATTACATCGGGAATTTAGATTAAAAAAAAAGAAAAGAAAATTTACGCTATTAAGTTAAATAATAAAAAGAAAGAAGTAAGTTAAGTTACTCATGTACAATTAGGAGTCCGTAACACGTTTTCCCGCGGACGGTCAGTGAATTAATGAAAAACAAAAATAAATTAAATTAAGAATTTAAAATAAATACATTAGAAATGAAAACATTAACTTCTTAAGAATTTTAGATATCATTTAGGGCAAAATTTTTTTTACGATAGCCAGTATTTGTGCTAGTTTTGCACATCGTAGCAATAAAAAAATTTAAGGAGCCAAATAGATACCTCAGATTTGCAATATTTAGCTATTTTGGTCATTTTGAGTTCCACGAATTCTTTTTAGATGCGGGAAGGACTCAAACGGCGCATCGTAGATAGCTCTAGGTCTTTTTCTAGAGTTAAGGCTCGTTCCCATCGAGGCGTGAGGCGGCGACGCGTCACGCGGCAGGGAAGAAAATGTTTTTGACCCGTTCACACCGAAACTTGAGAAATCGTTTCACGCCCAGTTACTTCTACTATATGACAGATCAACTATTGGCTCAATCCAAGTCACATGACACGAAAAGCATTTGTGAGTTGAAAGATGGTCAACTCGAAGTGGTGGATTTCAACGGGTTTCAGGTGAACGTGGTGAGGCTAGTGATTGGTCAAAGCTTCATGCTTCAACGTCTCATGCCTCGATGTGAACGAGCCTTTACTCACACCATGATCTTAAACAGGAATTGTGCGAATAGCTTCATTGCGAATCTGAGGGCCTTTATCATGACATTTTTTTTTGAAATTTTGAATATGTAATCCATTATCGGATTAAGATCACGATCTTTATGGGTTTTTTTCCGTCTAACAAACCACGGCGCATTAATGAATGTCTCGATGCAGATCAGGAGCCTGCAGCATCTGAGCAGGTGCGCCATCAGGAGCGCCCTCTCCAAAGCCTGGAACCTGCCGCAGGGCATTGACCATTTACCACTGCCCTACAGCCTGAAGGAGTCCATCCAGTTGAAGACGGACATTGGATAGGAAAGAAACGGCTTTCCAAGTGTCCACGTGTGGACAATAATGTAATAATGCATTGACGATTACTTTCTGAATAAAGATTTTTTTTTATTGGGTGTCTATCTGCATTTCTTATAACTTTAAAGCTGCAACCATTTTTAATATGCTTTTATTAGTTTCACCTGTATGTTTGTAACTGACTCTTTGGGCTCGATTTTGCCCTACTTTAAGCGATCCGATTTAATTTAAACTTTGTAGACCTATCAAGGACACTAAAATATTTTAAAAATTTATTATCTCATCATGATTAGGATCGCCAGGATTAGTGATTTTATTTTAACTTATCTAGATAAATTTAACCCATGTAGAATAAAAGTATTCACTAAAGACATTCAAACCAACGGATAACGCACCTGACTACGGATCAGGAGATTCCCTGTTCGAATCCTGGCTGGCTCGATATATTCGCATTTAGCCTTTGTTTTAGTCACAAATTATTTAAGAACTATGGTTCCATTCCTCCGTACCGGGACCTCATTTAAATATTATAGTTTAAAAAGACGCTTTTAGAGTTAATCAAACTAAAAAGTAAAAAATAAATTATAGTTTAAAAACATTGATTAACTCTAAAAGCGTGTATTTTAAACTAAAAAGTAAAATATATTTGTTAACATAAGAATAAAATGACTGACGAGAAAATGAATGTCACTGTTCTAAAAGCTTGGGGTGCTCGATATCCATCGTCATAATTTTTCACTAGTTTCATTCCGAAATGCAGAGTTAGTTTAAAAATGTCATACAAAGCACCCCACGCTTTTAGAACAGTGACATTCATTTTATCGTCAGTCATTTTATTCTTATGTTAACAAATATTTTTTTACTTTTTGTTTGATTAACTCTAAAAGCTTGTTTTTTAATGTTTTTAGACTATAATATTTAGTTTGTCTTTTTTCACTTCACTCACTTTATCTGGTGTGTAACTGAAAAATGAGAATGTGTTATTAGTTTTATTTTTACTATATAAAAGCGGTAATTTTTCGTTGCGAAATTTCTCTTCTGATTTAGCCCTCACCAGCATGTTCTTAATATTCTCAAAAATTGTTGAAAACAATGAGATGTTATCTAAATGACTCAAATATTTCACGCCTCACTGACGGGTTAGGGTTTTTTTCTGACTGCAAGTCGGCTCTGGAAGCAATTAAAAATCGAGACACTAACATTACTTCTGCGATAAATGTTCTGCTAGAGACTCTACACTGTAGAGGCAAATCATGTCATCTTCAATAGATTCCTGCACATGTCAACATTGAGGGCAACGAATGCGCTGACTCTTTATCCAAAGATGCCAGGGACAATGATCAACCCAGGACTACCATCGCACTTTCAGATGCTAACGCAGTTGCCAAAAGCCGACTCATTCCTCATAACTTTAAGAAACCACTCATCACGGACTTCAACTGCCCTAGGAAGTTGACATCAGTTATCAGCAGACTCAGAACTAATCAACACAGAGGGATGGAGATTCTCCCAGACAAGACCAGGGAATACATCCCCTGCAGAAATTGCCCCAACGCTTTCCTAACACCTAAGCACACTCTAGAGTGCCCAGCACTCACTCCTCATGTTTTGCAATTGGGTATGGCGCCAATCGAGGCCAACTTAAGAGAAGTCCTGTATAGTGAAGCGGCCGCTATCGTGAAGACTTTTGATTTTATCTAACTTTAATAATATATTTAAATCCATGGACACGATAACAACAACGAGATGTAAAATAATTTAGTTTTGGGAAGTCAATATTTTTATTTTTTATTTGTATTATTATACTAGCCAGAGTTATCCGTCGCTTCTACCAAATGCGAGCGATCTGATGGTCAGTGGGCCAGAACTCTGGCCTTTGGTACCAAAGATTTCAGATTATCGCTTACATATTTATTGTTATAACTTTCAAAATCAAGACTGTATCAGTTATATTTTTACTTTAGCACGCTTTACAATTCAAAATATTAATTCGTGTACACTGGGTTATAAAGACTCCTGTTATCGTCCTATTTCAACAGAAAATGAGTATAAAAATTTGAATATCTGCATTCCTCGTATACAAACTGGCATTGGCATAAACTTTTGGTTAGTTTGCTGAAAAGAAAACAGCAGTGCCTTAACCGTTTTAAACCAAGATGTTTTTATTAAGGACAGTGCTTAACTTCTCTCCTCTCATATAACACTATGCCATCATTAATAAATTATTTAACATTATAAAATGCAATTTCATTTTTTGTTGTTGTAGCGCATGGTTGGTGAACATTTCTTCCCAATAAATGTCTTAGGAAAAATTATTTAAGTAGAAAGCAGAAATAAAAAAAAAAATTTTCACATTAAATAAAACAAATTTATGAAATTAGAGTGGTGAAAAGATATATTGTTTTTAGGAAATCCTAAATTATCAAGCTCTCAACTAAAGTTAATATTTTAAATAAATTATTTTACTTAATATATCTCTCAATATAACAAAACTATTTTTTTTTTACTTCATAAAATAATATAATTTTAGAGGCATCGACAACTAGTCCCTAATTGTACTGAATTTTTAATTTAAATTCTTTTCATTTTAATTTTAACTTTTTATTTTTTTTACCTTATTTTTATTTTATTTTAAGAATTTTTTAATTTTTACGAGTACCATTTTTTAAATGCTTGGAAACTTCATTTTTATCATATAATAAAATTAAGCTGGCAATTAATAATCGTAAATTTTATATATGAATTAAGACGAGGAGGTTAAGGGGTCTATCCCCATGGGTGCTCCGCAATCTGTACTCCAGAAATTGTTAAATAAAATAATATTTGGGCGAGTTTTAGTAAATATATGAGTGAACGAGATTAAGAATGTTATTTTTTCTTAGTTATTTTCTTAGTTAATATGATAAATTCTAGATGCTGTTATCCTCTTCAATGTATGTTTGTTAGTTCTATAAATAATATACGAATACTAGCAGAAGCCGGCATATGTTGTGCTACCAAAAAAAAAAAAAAAAAATCTAATGTAGAAAATTACATTATCATCATCATAACTGGCTCGACAGCCCGTTGTGGGCCTTCTTTAAAAGATCCAGCCAGGCTATTCTCCTCTTGTCCGTGGACCTCCGGTTTTTTATCTTAATAACATTAAAGTCAGAGTCTAAACAGTCGACCCATCTCTTTTTCGGTCCTCCCCTTGGTCGCTGTCCAAAAGGGGTTACATTGAAAACCTTCAAAGCAGCTCTATCACTTTCCCTTCTCATGAGATGACCGGCCCATCTCCATCTCAGTTTAATAAATTTTAGAATGTCAATATCTCTCAAAAGTTTGTAAAGTTCAAAATTGTATCTTCTTCGTCCATTTCCATTGTCATTGATACCGCCAAAAATAGTTCGTAGCACTTTTCTTTCAAAGATTGCCAACATTTTCTCTTCTCTTGCTGTTAGTGACCATGTTTCAGATTCATATGTTAATACTGATCTTATGAGAGTTTTGTACAGTAAAATTTTAGTTCTTCTTTTAATCAGGTGGGATCTTAATTGGCTTCTAAGACCAAGAAAATTACATATCGCGAATATATTCTCCAGGTTCCAATATAGGTGCATACTCGAATGCATATTTTTACTAATTTTCATAGCAATGGTTTGAATGGTATAGAAGTAGATAGACTGCAGATCTATCTGGTGGCAACTTGCGACAAAAGGAACAGCATAAAAACATTCTCCATGTTTTGACAAACACACGCACAAATTTTTTTTATCAAAATTGGCCCAGCCGTTAGGGAGGTGTTCAGTAACAGACACACGTACAGAAGAATTATATATATATAAAAATTAAAGAAATAAAGTATTTATAGTAAGTCATTATTTTAAAAATGGTAAGTCAATTAAAATATGTCATATTTTTATGTCACTTAATAAGTATTGTTATTTTTTTTATTATTATTTCGGATTTGTTAGAAAAGAAACATTGGCATTTATAAAATTTATTTTTTATAATCATATAATTTTCATTAGTAAAATTATTGAAATAAATGTAAAGAAAGTGTTAAGTTAAAAAAAGAAAAATTATGTTGAGTTAAAGTTTAAAAGAAAGAGAGAGTGCTTTCTAGTACTTCGAAGAGTTGAAAACAAATTCGAATGTGTTTTGTCATATCTTGGATTAAATGATTCGGCTTCAATATTGGTGTTAATACCAGCATGGCATGGCAGCAGCATTCCAAATTCTGGAAATGTTTTTTTCTTCCCTGCATTGAATAGAAAAAACAAGTAATATAAAAAAAAATTTTTTAAAGTCAATTCATACTTTTTTTCACTCTATTGCAGAAAGTCCTTTATAAATAATTTTCATTCATTTTTTTAAGTTTATCTGGCGCCATCTATTGGTAGATACGTGCAACTTAAATCTAAAATTAATTAATTAAATTTAATGAATTAATTAATATTTGAAAAAACTGTATTAACATCAAGCGTCATCCACTATAAGTAAAAAGAAAAAGTATTTGAACTTGAGTGGATGAATAAAAAGTATTTTATGAACGATTGAAAATTGAAACAAGATATATATAGGGAGAGAGTGAGCTAATAGAAGGAATTGAATAATTACTCCTGTTTTTTTGTTAAATATGTTTTTTCTCAATCATATCGTCAATATTTTATAACGACTGTTGTTTTCGAATTCAGCGTACGTTAACTTGATTATTCACCACTAGAATTGCAGCCACTGCACTCAAGTTTTGACACCATAAATGGTGATTAGACCGTCGTCTAGTCTACTGGGCTAGAGCTTCCTTCTTCTAGTTTAATCGTGCCCATCCAAGGAGTAAACAAGGGGACTCATCTTCGCTTGCAGGATTGCAAAACGAGCTGTTCCGAAACCGTACCCTATCGACCAGGTTATCTTAACCTTGTCGTAATTCTTAAGCATCACCATCATTAGTGGTGCAACAATCCCACGGTAGGCAAAGGCCGTCTGCCCACTGACAGAATTCGAGACAGGAGATGTTTTCTTTTTATGGGGAAGGGCTGTCAGCCCTACTCCCAGCAACCATATTAGACCGGGACCTACGGTCGAAAGTGAATTCCTAACCACTACAAATATCCATGGCACCGCCGGAACTGGAACCCGAAACCTGTGGTACCAAGCGCTAATCACTCGACCATCAGGCCCACTTAATTGTTAAGTATGTCTCTAAAAAATGGTTAGATATATCTATCGGATCAATTTATTTAGGGAAATAAAAAATGAGTAAGAATTTACATTCTTTTTTTATCTTTTATGTTCTATCCTATTTTCCATCTTAGCTTACATCAACAAAAATCTATTTATAGTATCGTGTAGAGAAAGTCGACAGATTCGAGTGGGAAGGGGGTGAAGCGTGGAGCTGACCTAGAATCCAACATAGTGCACTCAATCCCCGCTGTCTGTTATATGTGGAGATCTAGGCGCATTATGGGAGTGGTCAAGGGCTCATTAAGGTAAGATCTGACTCAGTAAAACAATGGACGCCACAGTGACACAAAATGTAGTGTCAAATCCAAAAATAAGTGAAATCGTGAAATTTATTTTAATCTCGGCACACATACAGCGAAGCAAAATTCATATTGCAGAAGGTAGAGGGATGAATCCAAAAAGGCCAAAAATTACTATTACTAGTCCAGGGTCGGGGTAGAAGTGCAGCGGGCGCGCCTAATAAGAGTGCATCACGTGCAGCTAGCATGCTGGAAGGTCGAGGTTCGAGACTCGATGGCGATTGCGGCAATGTGTGTAAAATATCTCGCATCGATAGCAGAGCTCCCTTGCCACACTTACATACGAGACAGCTACCCTTTAAAAGTTCTCCTGGAAAGCATTGTCCTACATTTTAATCTTCTCGGTGGGCTGTCCGTGGCCTACTGACGTTCAAGGAGATGGAGCTATCAAATTCTAGGTATGGGGGTGGGTGAGGTTTGGAGAAAAGGAAAGAATCACTGAGATAATCAGTGTGTTCTAACTTTAGAAGAGCCTGTGGACAATAATGTCAAGAGGTTCTGAGTTATAATATGTTTCAATAAATATCTGCACCATTCATTCATTCTCTCTTCATTCGTCAGTGACCCCAATTTTGTAATTTTCAAAACAATGGAAAAAAAAGAATTTCTTGTGTTGATTAAACATTGATTTTTTGATGGGGGGGGGATACCGTTGAACCCTAACAGTGGCTTGATAAGCGTAGTGGAGACTTTGCACCAGGGAAATCAACTAGTATGGATTAGTATGCTGAATTTAAAGTCGATAGCAAACACTGATGATGCTGAACGCTCTGGTCGCCAAAAATCTGCAGTTGTTCCTGAAATCCCCAAAATAACTTTTAAAGCCCTTAAAGTGAAGTTGCGTGAGATAGGTGACACTTTAAAGATATCAGAAGGTAGAGTGTTTACAATTTTACACAAAAATTTGAGCATGTTTTAAGTTGCTTTCGAAGTGGGTGTCGCATTTGCTCAATTCGGACCGAAAACAACAAAAATGATTCAACGTCGATCGTCGACGATTCAGAGAAATGTTTGAAGCTGTTGATCTGACAATGGATGGAACATGGATCCACTAGTACACATACGAATAAAAATGATAGTCAGTTGAGTGGTCCAAAAATTCAAACGTCAACTGGCAAGGTTAAGGCATCCTTATTTTGGAAAGCACATGGTATTTTGTTCATCGACTATCTTGATAAAGATAAAAACTACCAACAGCAAATATTATATGGCATTATTAGATCGATTAAGAGTAGAAATCAAGAAAAAAACGGCCTCACATGCAAAAGAAAAAAGTGCTGTTTCACCAAAACGATGGTTAAATTGAATGAATTATGCTTCGAATTGCTTCCCCTCCCACCGTATTCACCAGATATGGCCCCCAGCGACTACTGGCTTTTTTGAAGACATCAAAAAGATGCTCCAAGGAATGAATTTTGGCTCAAATGAAGAAGTAATTGATGGAACTGAGGCCTGTTTTGAGAGCAAAGACAAATCGTTCATCGAAAAGTTAGAAGAACGTTGGAATTAATGCATCGCTGTTGAAGGAGAGTATGTTGATGAATAAAGTCAAATTTCTATAAAAAATTTTTTTTCTTAGCTAGATCAGAGTCTTATTGAGTGATGTGTTATACCACTGACAATCCCTGACGAGGAGAGTGTTTCGATATTTTTTATTGTATGGAAAAATCTGGAAAATTTCCATCAGCAGCTTGAATGTTGGCCCGAATTCCCACATTTCGGCAAAATTCCTCTTTTTTAAAATGAAAACAACAATGCAACTGTCAAATGAAGTTATAGAAGCTACTCGTAAGCATTTTGCACTTGTCGATGCCAATGAAGACATTTCCACATTACCTTTTATCAGTAGTCTTATATACTTTCAAGTTCATTGCAGCTATTTTTAAAATTTTGACATTTACTTATATTTGAAGTCCATATATTAATTTACCAGTACAAGAATTTGGTCTCAAAAAGGAAATAAATTTGCAGTAATCCATGTTTTAAACAAGAAGCAAAAAATGACACTGTTGCAGCATACATACGTTAATCTCCGGTCACCCGATGTCACAGCAGCCTGAAATCAAGACAAGTTTTAAGCTGTAAATTTAGTTAACAAATGAATTAAATTTAAGTTTAAATAAATGATTTTTTTTAACTTCATAAATGAGTAGAACTTACCCTAATTTCTTCTTGTAAGTAAGGATCGTATTGTACGCAACACGGCAAAACTGCAATGGAAAATATATAACATATTTACAACTGAATGAGAAATCATTTATTAACTAGATGATGGCTGCAATGTGGTTCACTAAGTTAACAATATAATTTACTTACATAAAGAAAGTCATAAAAAAATTGAAAAAAAAAATACTGTTTACAGAATTTCTTTTTAAACAATGCTTGCCTTTTTTTCTTCTGTAGATTACCAAGGTGGATGACGGGACAGCAAGTTGACCGTGCGAAAAACAGCCAGTCCTTAGATAGACTTCCCCTTCGATTTGTTAATTCTCGTAGGGAAACAAACTCTTACGGTAAGCTGTATTCGTTTAAATTGAAACGGAAAATTACTGGGAGTAAGTGATATAAATACAGTTTCCCCTGCGCTGCATCTCATTAGAATTTTTGCCTCAATTCAATTGTTTTGTGACTCTGGGGTCGGTAATCCTTACACACTTGATAAACTATTATCAATACAGATGATAATGTCTTAGAGTGAAGAAAGACGGCCATTTATACCGCCCTCGTCTGTCATCAGATGAATTGCGTCTTGAGAAAGTCCATGAAAAAGTTTCTGACGTCCCATGAGAAAGTTTCTGACAGATATTTATAAAAATATACTGATAACAATATTAATATAACTGATAACTTATAGTTATCAGTATTAATAATACTGATATTATAAGATTATGATACTGATATTTCATCATGATTGGCGCATGGTGGGCCAAGGCCAACTACCTACTGGCAGATTTCGAAATAGGAGATGTCTTCTTTTTACGGGGTAGGGTTGTAACCCATACACCCTACAGTCATGTTAGACTGCGACCTACAGTTTAAAGTGGACTCCGAATCACTGCAAACATCCATGGCACCGCCGGGACTCGAACCCGAAACCTGTGGTACCCAGCGCCAGAGTGCTAACCACTCGGCGATTCAGACCTGATACTGATATTTATAATGAGTTATTTATCCATAACTCCGGTGGTTTGGAAAGTACACAGAAAGTGACATCGAACAAATGTCTCATGTAATTAAGACTGCTGCTGATGGCCAATTGGCTAGAGCTCAGGCCTTTGATACCACAGGCTTCAGGCTCGAATCCTGGCGGGGGCATAGATGTTTGTGAGTGGTTCAGAATCCACGTTAAACTGTAGGTCCCTGTCTGATTAGTCCTCGTCTTCACAAAAAGACCGTAGAGAGACAACCTAACCAAACCTAGAAGCATACATCAGTTCAAATCAGGCCATTGATTTCAAATTTCCGTTTCCCTTTCCCCCTCCCCCCCCCCCAAAAAAAATGAACTGCTATCAACGCGGTTACCGTAGCAACACGTCGAAGTTCAGGCAATCCAATTTGAAAGTGTCCTTCCGTATTTTGCTCTGGTATTAGGGCGTAACGCTTTTGTCGCTTAATTAATGAGGCCACTCATTGTTGATCGCTTAATAATTAAATCATACAGTCTAAATTTATTTTTATTATGTATATAGTTCAAGGGTAGTTTAACATAAAAGACTTTTTTTTCTTTCTCTCTTATATCCTGTTCTTCGAAGATTTTTGGTTCATAAGAAGATCGATTGGGGTTCCTAGATTCTCCACGTCACAACAATGAGCTATTGGAAATACTTACATTTCTGGTTGGACATCGCAGCTTCCATGTACTTTCTTTCTGGTGGGCATGTCTTCAGAATATCGAAGTCGGGGTTTCGAAGTTTGCTGAAAAACAAATCAGCTCATTTCATTCATTAAAAAATTCTAACTTATTATGTCAGTAATGTAACAGTTAATAAAGTATTTACTTTAATAATAATTAAAATATTTCCTGCAATATAAAACATTCACGTTTCCTTGAATAACCTTGAATAACCCATGTATACATTCCTTGTATTAAATCACTTAAATTTGTTTTAAATCCATGTGTTGGTTGTTTTACCTAATATGTTATTACCAGAGAAATAAATCTTAAGCTAAAAGATTATACAGAAAAAAAAAGCCTTGAAATGGTTTAATTACAATGCTAATTGAGGCTATAAAAATTTGCTATTCCTTTCAATCTGCTGATTTCACTTGCATGTGTTTACCTTACCATCTGTAAATAAGTTATTCCTTACTGTATGCAATAAATTAATCTAGTCCTCAAATATGCAGATGGCTACATCGCTCAATTATAGATCATTTCAATGAAGCTCTCTGCTCATCTCTATGTTCTATTTCCAAAATACACACGTTTGAAAACTCTTGATCAAAACAAAGAGGTTCTCGAAGAAATGATTTTAAATGCAGCCTCTTTTAAATCTCTGGTGCTCGGTACCACAGGTTTCGGGTTGGATTCCAGGCGGTGCCATGGATGTTTGCAGTGGTTCGGAATCTTCCTTGTACTGTATCCCGGTCTCCTATTACCGTAGAGAGTCACAGAGCCCAGTCAGACTTCTCTCTCACCCACATCATTTCCAAACTGTGTGGTGTAGTAGTTACTTCAGCGAATTTTCTACAAAGAGTCAAAACGCCTTCCTCGAAATGATAATTTTAACTCTGGGAACAGGGGCCTGAATGGCCGAGTGGCTAGCGCTCTGGCGCTCGGTACAACAGGTTTCGAGTTCGAATAACGGCGGTGCCATGAATGTTTGTCGTGGTTCGGAATCCAGTTTAAACCCTAGGTCCCGGTCTAATAGGATCGTAGAGCGCTGCGGGGGCATTGTTACTCCGCGTCCGTGGCTTATCTTCAATTTACACGCACCCCCTGGGTAATGCAAAGTGAGTAACGTCTGTGCAGCGCTTGCCTTAAGGCATCCAAGACCAAGCTGTCTAAGTGTTTGCCAGCGGCATTAGAAAAAAACCTCTGGGAACAGGAAAAGTCACATGGGGGATTATGCTTAGAAGTATCATTTGTGGTGTCTAGGATGCTTTATAGTCCATAGCAGCTCGGGAAATCATGTCTTCGGTGTTTTGCTTCCGATGTTCTTTTTGGACAACATTGATCTCTTTTGAATCAATTCGTGCGGCGACGCGTCTCAGGGTCAAAATATCAATCATAATGTTATGGACGGACTTACGAGATACGTTCATCTCTTGAGCCGACTCTCTGAAACTTATATGACGATTTTTTGTTCTTCCTATTCTTGATTTTGTTGAAATTTTCGAACGAGAACGAGACAATTCGACTGGCACTTTTCGGTCTTTGAATGCTTTATACCATTTACAGGAGGGGCAATGAGGCTCCACCTTCGCGTGGTGCCCCCTGGTAACATCACTTAAGACGGCCAAGAGGTCCTCTGTCTCCTGCGGGGATGTGCGCGGCATGCTCTATAACGTGTCGTTTCTTCCCCAGGTGTAATATTAACGCCCAGTCGTGGGCTGCCAAAAGTGGTGGGGGTGTTTTACTTATTACAAATCACCCTATCCATGGAGCCGAATAAGGCGGTACCCCAGTAGCCTGAGTGGGTGCTGTCGTGCTTCAGGTCATTCAGTTACCGCATACCTTCGGGTGGGATGGGTTATTATTCATGAAAATTATACCATTTACATGTTCGTGCTTTTGGTATGAACGATTCGCAGTAGGTCTGCTGGAAAATCCTTAACTATTCGTTATCACCAGTGGCACAATAGCCCCATGGTGGCTGTTGCGCCACTGCCACCAATGCCGTCTGCCTCCTGGCAGATTTCAAGACATGAGATGTCATCTTTTTACTGGGTAGGGTATCAGCCCTACGACAAACGCTTTATGGTCATATTATATCGGAACCCACGGTGTAAAGTGGATTCCGAACCATCCATGGCACAGTCGGGACTCGAACCTAAAACATGTGGCCCTGAGTGCTAGAACGCTAGTCACTCGGCCATCAGGTCCCATCTTTAACTGTTAGACACGCGAAATTTCGTTTGAAACGCAAAAGGCAAACACCACTGCTATTGTAAAGATCGCAGAGCACTCAAAATGGTTGATAACCAAAATAGCTGCTTTCAACAGACTGTGTAACAGATTGTAGCAGTACAAAAAAAATGTATGTGGCAACCCAGTTCAAAACTACCAACTTACAAGGGAAAAAAATTGCAGTGATCCATTTCATGCGCCTGTTTGAAATTATAAATTCCTGGTACATTTTTATATACTGCATTCACAAATATTGCAAATAGTATTATTGCTGTGAGGTTTAATGAATCGAATAAAATTGATATCGAAATCTTGAATTACAATTTATTTAATAAGATACATTCTATATTTCACTTAATAGAACTTGAGCACCATACTTTACACGCTATTTTACTTTTTTAATCGCCAATATTGAAAGTTTCAAATACTAAACGCAATTTCGAGATTCTTCTTCAAAAACGACCGACAATCTTCTAAAAATCAAGTTTGTAGCCGTGGTTCCACCTACGCAACCTTGTTTTCTCCTACGCACAGCAAGTTCAGAAGAAATCGTCCAGAAGAAATTCCGTTCAGAAGAAATCGTCAGTACTCTCACCCGAGGGGAAGTACAGTGTAACTGGCCCTGCTGCCTCAAAGACGTTCAGTTTACAGTCTCTCAGCCCGAGAGAAGATAGAGTCAGCACCATCCTGTGCTTAAATTGGCCTGCAGACTCCCATCCAGAGAGGAAGTATATATCCTGAGCATAGGAAGTATATGTCGTGCTTCCAATGCAAACCTGAATATCTTTATTTACAGCTTAGGAGTGGAATCCTTCCACTTCTGAATCTTTAATTAGATATATTTAAATGCGTTACATGTCGTGTGTTAAATAGTGTTTGTAATTAATTGTAGTGTTTTCGTGCTTGCAAATAAAGCTGTGTGTTCTGAAACCTGTGTCTCAACCCAGATCCATCTGCGCAAACAAACGATGAACGTCACAAGTTTCTAAAATAAAAAACACTTACTTTACATCAAAGGAGTATTTCTTCATAAGCTTCTCTATGCAATAGTCCTATAGTAAAAGAAAAATGGAAGAAATAAAATAATTTTCCTTACTTTGTAATTTAAAATATAGCGACAAAAATGTAAACTATTCATTATACTTTAATTACTTCAATTAAAGAAATTCTATAACATAATAATATATGTGTTTTTCATCATCATCGGCGCAACATCCCCATGGTGGGCGAAGGCTGTCTGCCCACTGGCCGATATCTAGACTGGAGCAGTACTACGCCCAACGCTCTACAGCCATATTAGACCGGCACCTACGATTTAAAATGTATTCTGAACCACTACAAACATCCATGGCACTGCCAGGATTCGAACTCAAAATCTGTGGTACCGAGTGCTAGTCACTCGGCCTATATGTGATTTTACTTGGATATTGAGTTACTTGGAAATTTACTTGGATATATATTATATTGAGTCCCATTTAAGATGCATTCACACGAAAGCACTGAGGGGCGGGGTATGAGTGTCAACCAATCACAAACCTCGAACGTGGCGTTCTGGGGTTTGTGATGGATCGAGAGAATATTCAAGGTATGAATGCGGTTTTAGAAATTCCTTCGATCGAATTCCTCCAGCCGATCGATAGGATAAAAAATTGATTTTTCACAAGCCTATTCCCGGTGCTGTGGATATTTTAAAGAGCATTTAGCCCTTAACTGCATCGGTATGCCTAGAATCACTTTCTCCTGCTACAAAAACTCTTAGCTTTTCAGCTGCCAAATAATTTGCCCAAATGGATTTGTGGCTCTACATTAGAACGATGGAGAATTAGAGATTTTACAGCTAAGGACATCCAATTGGCGTCAGCTAATTGTGTATCTGAAGTGAGATTTGGCTCTAAAATCTTCATTTATGAACAAGACGAAACGATCGAGTCAGGAATTAGTTTAAGAATCCCGATTCTTTTATAAGAATAATTTTCATTTTTTCCAATGCATTCTTGGAATGCATGTTAAAATGAAATGTTGAGGAGGCCATTCAACTGTATCCTTGAACAATTCAACCACTATCAAAGACAGTGACTGCTTTAGCAGCAATACAAACAAGTTTTAAAGGGATTGTTTGTCTTAACATTGTCAATGTTTGTCAAGAAGTTTTGTCTCACCATTAAAACTTATGAATATGCTGTCTCAGTTTGGTTTGGCTTATCGCTCTACGGTCATCCTGTGCACACTAGGGCTAATTAGACCGGGACCTACAGTTTTAAAGTGGATTCCGAACCACTCGCAAACATCATGTCACCTCCGGGATTCGAACCTGAAGCCAGTACCAAAGGTTAGAGTTCTAGCCACAAGGCTGTCTCGGATCCACAATGAAAGGAAATCTTAAAGACGCTGTCTTAAAAATCTGTGTTAACAAGATCTTTAGTGATATTAGTTAAACATAATTGTGAACTATTAATTTATTCATATTATTTGGAAAAGTGAACCACGCGAAAACAAATTAGTGGAGTTGACGTAATTGGAAAATTTCGAATTTTAGATTCACTTACTCTGCGAATTACTTTATGCGTTGGATCGTGGGAAACATAGGAATATTTTTCAAAGCAATCTGAAAGAAAATCAAGAAATTCTTCTCAGCAGAAAGTAATTAAAAACTTATACTCTAAAAATTCACAGACAAACGACATTTAATAGTATATATTACTTAAAGCGATTATATAATGCTTACATCCTAATTGGCAGCATCGAGTTGCATAAGTTTGAGTCCCACAGCTGCGTGTATTCTTGGTGACGATGCAGTTTCACTTTATTGATCTTCTCATTTATTTGACGATTTTTTTTCTTGTGGTTTTTGCCCCTTCTTAAACAAACAAAATAACATTTGCGGTTTTGGCGATTCTATTTGGCGCGAAAATGAGACTTGGCGAAATCAGAACCCTAGAGTGCAGAATCCCCACGAGAACTATCCAATTAAATAGCGGTAGGAATGCAACAAAACTTAATAACTCTAGAACTTTAGAAAGAAGCAATTGTTCAAATACTACGAGTAGCACTACCCAATTTAGACAGAGGAGTAATAATTAAATTAACTTTATAAACATAATCTATTTAAAAATATATTATTGTCCATAAAACTATAGTCTATTGACACTAATTTAGACAAATCTTTTATATTTTTAAAGCGAGTTGTTACTAGATTCGCTTGTTAATAGATCGTACTCAGTAGAAAAGGATCGTAATGTACACAAATAAATAAAATAAAGTAAGGAATGAATATAGGCTAAGAAACACACAACATGGCTGCCAGAATATCTAATTGATTATTGGGTAAAATCGTAGAATAGGGGCAGTTGAGATTTGGCATCAAAAAATCTTTTCTTCAAAATGCGCCAAGTAATGAGCTGTGATTGTAAGTGAATTGAATTGCAAATAGTACACATATGGCGACTTATCGCCCAGCTCCCTCTATAACAAAAGTTGCCAAAATCCCAAAATTTTGCAATTCGGCCAATTATTGTAAAGATGCATTCTATTAATTAAAAGTAAATGATTAAACAGTTAATTATTGGTAAATAAATAAACATTTTACAATAAATAAATATACTAGTATGTAACATAATGTAGTACATAAAAAATGAAAGTAAAGTAAAGAACGAATCAGAACGAACGAACAAAAAAATTATCAATCATTATTAATTTATACTAATTAATTCACTAATTAATACATAATTGAAATACATGGATGTAAAATTAGTACAAAAAAATTAGAACGATCGAAGCGAAGTGTGCAAATGGCCCACCGGCTTTCTTGGCGGTCGCCCGTTGGCACTTCCAACGGAAGAATCTCCCATGGCGCGATTTAAAAAAAAAATCGCCAGATAGAAACAAACTTGTGTAAGCTTACCCGCTGAGCACAATGTGGTGTGGCGACAATGCGTGTCTGTCAGCTTGTGCAAAACATCATCCATGTCTTTCATGCGAAATGTGGGGATGGCCGGATTAAGGGTGGATCGTTTTACATCGCACAGGTGGCTTCGTTCTAGGGACGGGTATTTCTGGGCGTAGGCCGGCAGCCGGCTCAGATCCTTCGGTTTGTGGTGGTAGTGTTCGTTTTCGGCCCGCTTCATTCTGAAATTTTAATATTGTTTTGCACTTGATAACTGAACCTTCAAAATCAAAACATGTTTGTGGAAAGAAGAGATTAAACACAAGGGTTTGACGAAACGGTTTTGATCGATAGGAATAATTAAACAGAGGACATGAAACGATGAATGCCACTCATTCTTTATAAATAATTCAATAATATATTTCGTTATGCTTTTACCAGTTGTAAACAAATTTGCATTGAGCAGAAAGTTTCGAAGGAACAGTGGACTTGTATCAATATGAAATAAAATTAAGTTTGGAATAAAATTTTAATTTCAAACTTTTTTTAGCATATTATGGTTTTATTTATATATTTTGCTATAGATATTTTTTCCCATAAATATATAGCAATGATTTTTCCATAATCGATTCAATGATGAAGATCTACTGTCTGTTTTATTTGAATTTTTCTTTAAAACAATTAAAATCCCTGTGTCACTATTTCAATCATTCAAACTTGCATTTTATGCCTGAAATGTGAATGTTCCAGAAACAGCTTCCTCCAAGGAGTTTGAAAAATCCTCATTAGGAGCTTTTTTTCAAGCATTAATAGTGAACAGTTTTTGGAAATTTGAAAGAAAAATTACACAACTAAATGCACACTGAAGATCCCTAGATATCTTACATGCTATATAATATTTTCTGCCACTCCTTTCTATTGAATTTTTATTTATTCATATTTATTTATTTTTTTACATAACTTATGGTGATACAAAAATTTTTTTAGACTTGTCGAAGAGGAAGTCCTACAGGATCAGAGAACTCTATCAAAAAATTCATATGAATATTCATTGAAATTCATTCATATCATATTTAAATGCTCTAATTAAATATGATATACTTTTTAAAGAAGATATAAATTTCAAATAAACTGGAATTGCGAACATAGACAATTGTGACGACAACTGTTGTTTTCCCCTTAGATGGTTCCTCAAATAAGCACTTTCAAGTTTTGTTTTGAATTATATATACATATTCTTTATCTTATTATTTATATGCAATTAAGGACGTATGATCCCCATGATTGTTCCTCCAAATATTTAACAAAGCACATCCATTTTACTCCAATCCATTTTCTCAGCATACGATTTGCTTGTATCAATATTATTGTGACGCTTTCGCACTGACAAAAAAAGTTCACAAAGAAGCGGCAATTACAGATTGATAAAACTTCATGTTTAGTAGAATCAGCCAAATTTTTATATATTATTAATTTCAATCGTCAAAATAAAAATAGGTTTCGATAAATATATAAATTAAAATTGCTTTTGAGATTTTGAAAAATTAATTTGACTAGCATATTTATGCAAAAATCTACCAAAAGCGAGATGTGCGTTAAATGAAAAATAAAAAAAAAAAAAAAAAAATGGAATACTATACCAAACAAGTGAGACGAATAATGAAATTTCGAATAGCAAAGTTTTAATATTGATTTGGTTTCGGTTTGAGACACATCCATGAGACAGTATCTAAAAAAATTGAAAAATTTCAGGAAAACAATTTAAATTATATTCGCTTGAATAAGTGAAAATTTTAATCAATACAAACATATAACATTTTACACTTCTAAAATACCAGGCTGAATTATCCGTCCTGCCACAAAATAATTCAATTCCTACTATTAGTTCACATTCTCCCTATATAGTTCAAATTTTCAATCAATAAAATACTTTTTATTAATCCACTCAAGTTCAAATACATTTTTTTGAATTTGTAGTGGATGACACTTAATGTTAAAACATTTTTTTTTCAAATATTAATTCATTAATTCAATTCAATTAATTAATTACATTTTTTTATATTTAAATTGCATGTATCTAATAATAGATGGCGCCAGATGTAAGAGGAAAATTTTAACTTTTTTTGTAAAGGACTTTTCTGCAATAGAGTGAAAAAAAAGTAGGAATTGACTTAAAAAATTTTTTTTTTTATATTACTTGTTTTTTAATATATGTTTTGAATATTCGAATACATGAAAAAATACTAGATAATAAAGCCTATTTCTGAATTTTCTAATCAATTTAAAAAAATATTCTTAAGAAATGAAAGAATTATGTGCTTTTGTTGTAGTGTGTCACCAGTTCAACAAATAAAAATGATTTTCCATTTTAACAGTTAAAAAGCAGTGTGACTCTTCATGTAGTTAAAATAATCACCTTTATAATTAAGTATATCTGAATGTATGCTTTTTAATTATACATTTATATTATGAAAATTATTTAATAGTCAACCCGTAATGTAAGCAACCTGTGTCTACACAGCTTGTATTTCTCACCTTTTTATTTCTTTTTATTTGTTTTATCTTAAATTCTTTATTTTTCTTTATTCATTTAAACTTTTGTTTTAACTTTAAATTTTTATTTTTGGGCATCGTCAACGGACTCTTAATTGTACCTAAGCTTTAGCTTTTTCGACCTCCTGCTTTAATTGTTAGCAAGCAGGAGGTGTTTTACTTAAATTTTAATTTGTTCTAATCTTCTTTTATTTTTATTCAATACTTTTAAGCAACTTCATTTTATGCTAATGTTTTAATTAAATTAAGATGTGGAGGTTTTTGTGGCTCCTAAAGCCACCTAGGAACTCCGAAATAGGTACGCCCGTTGCCCGTTGCCCGAAAATTATTTAATATTTAAGGCAATACTGAATCACGGCACGGCAAGAATGTGGAATCATGGGAAAAGTGAACAGGGGTTAACCGTTTCTGCAAAATGCAAAACCCCCCGAATTATATCAGCAATAGACGTAAATAACATTTGTTTACTAATACTAGACGCATTGAATTGTGGGAAAGAATAAGGAGTTGCGGAAGAGAATGAGGAATCATGGGAAAAAAGTGAACATGGGTTAACCATTTCTGCAAAGCGCCTCGTCCAGGTTTAAAGATAAGTTGAAGATGGATTGCAGATTGCCATTTTTAGATTAGATAAAATTTAGTTAAAACTAGCCAAATATTATTGCCGCCAAAATTGACGATAGCGATGGGGTGATAAATATTTTAACTTGGACTGTTACTCGGTAGCTTGTTTTTATGGCAATCCTGTTTTTGATATTTTTGTGGCAATCCTGTTGATCTGTTCGACTAGACATTTCTTTTTTGACGTACTGCATTTTGGCAGGATTAGAGAGCCAATTAGAGAGGACTTAGAAAATTCAGTAAGCTCCTATTTTTCTTTGTTTCGTTTCGTATCTTACTCAGAACACGTTTTTTGCATCTTTAATATCAGAAGTTTATTACATTTCATCAGTTAATACTTTTTATTTAAAAATGTTTTAATTGTGATTTTTAGTTAAATTGTTCTAATTTTAATTAATTGTTTTTAAATGATAATCTCATTTCCCAAATTTCAATCTCATTTCTTTAATCTTTTTGTATCTGCCATTTGAAACTATTTTGTTTTAATTCTAGCTGAAATTCTTAATCTCCTTCATGCTACAAAAACATATAACTCTAATGTACTAGTACTATTCTAATGCGCATATAATTCTAATTACTAGAATGTATTTCACTTTGATAAATTCTACAATAATTTCATGGGCCCCTGTGCTTACTTAATACTTCTGTAATTATTTCTGCAAATGTGCATTTTTTTTTTGTCTAATACTGTGAGGGGTGTCTCCTTTATTTTTTTTATATTGTGGCGGTATTGTAAAGGTTGCGTAGTGTTATTAAAATTCAGACGGCAAAATAAAAGACGATAATCAATTTTCACAATTACGACATGTTTATTCTACTTCGAACGCTTACTACGTTCTGTTTTTATTCTAGCGGGAAAATTCCCTTTCTAACAGTGAAAGTAGAAGTCGTTCAATTTGTATTCCATTTTACATCAATAGGTGTCGCTACAATATAACTTAAACATAAAGTAAATTGTTAAAATTATATTAGGATTCTAAATATTTTTCATCTGCTATGTGGTCTGTAAATTTTTGAAAGACATTTTAAAAAATCAGCATTTATACTGTTTTTCACTATTGAGCTGGTTTGTTCAAGAATTCAAGTTGAAGAAGGCAGAGGACAAAACAGTTATGAAGTGAGCATATTTGCACATCAGTTCCCAAGCCAAATTTTAAAGAAAACAGCTTGGTGAAGACTACAAAAATGAGGATGATAAACGGACCAGAAAAAATAAACCGAGGATTGGCAGTAAAGGAAGATCTGCCCATTATTTCTTAAATGTATGCAATAATGATGGACGTTTGTAAAGCGATATGTATAAAAGTTTACTATATTGTGGCGCCATCTATCATCTATCGAAAGTACTAAGACGATAAAATAATTTGTTGTCAATTATATATACTCTTTTTATACTCAAAATTTTTAAAAAAAAACTTTTCCGAAAATATATTGATATATATAAAAAAAAAATTGTAGTAATCTTTAATTCTTAAATCTTTTTCTTCTTCATAAAAAAAAACCCTGAGGATTGGCAGTAAATGAAGATTTGCCCATTACTTTTTAAATGTATGCAATATTGATGGGTGATTCGAATTATTTTAATGGTTCCTATCTTTTGAAATTTTTTTTTAAACCAATCCTTATCAAAAAACACTATATTGTGGCGCCATCTATCATCGATCAAACAATAAACTAATTTGTTGGCAAATATATATAGTATTTTCATGCTGAAAATTTTTCGCTCTTCGCTGCCCTTTGAAAATCATGATTTCTCACATACGTAAAAATGTCTTTCCAAATTACATCCATCTAACCAATTTAATCTATACAAAGATAGACACACATTACAATGGCAGCTACATTTATATTAAAAAAAAAATAATAATGAGCTATGACCTGTACTTCAAGCAATAACGCTTCCAATGGACTCCTTCCGATAACAGTTCTGTTCAGTACTGATCCTATCGACTACGCCAGAACGGAATTTCAACAACTTAAGGATTCAGTGGGAAATACCATTTATTCTCTATTAACGAAATTGTTAAAAGCTAAAATTTAGTAAATAAAAGAGATTTGTGATTGCGATTATTTTTAAATTAAAAAAAAAAAGAAAAAAGAATTGCTTTGATTGTAGGATTTTAAAGGTGCTCTACTAACATTTTGAAGTATATTTAACTACTTTAGGTAACCACAACACAAACGAAAATAATAAAAATAAACCCATTGCTGCAAAATGAATCTTATTGTTATGTGGATATTTAGATATAATAAAAATCAAATATAGATATGGTATCAAATAAGTAACAAAAGTTAAATTTATTAATTATTAACTCTTGAATTATATTGGATAGAAAAGTTTTTACTTTGAATCCATGTTAATCTGTGTTTCCAATGTAACTAATATTGTGAACCATGTAAACAATTTGTACAATTCTTTTGTAACATTTAATATCTAATAACATTTTACGTACATCGGTGCTTTGTATTCCACTTATAACTACTCTCAAGAGCCAAAACATTATGACCACCCTTACATTTTGCAATGAACTCGCCTGGATGACGTGGAAGGCATGTGATCAGGTGGAAGGGATATTTAACTGCTGCTGGAGAGTCTGAAGAATCATTCTTCCGCCGCCGGCTACTCCATCCGTGATTCCGGAACGTCCAAATATCTGGGATAATGTTGATCCTGACAAGGCCGCTAAAACTGCCTATGTATTCCAAGAAGTGTCCAGCATCCTCGATATGTTAGGCGACATTGACAATTTCTATAATCAACTGAAAAGCGCAAAATCTCCCATGGAAAAATTCCAAATCATCGCAAAATGCTTCAATTTCGCTGTTTAATCTTCTCTTGTGTTTTTATTTACCATTGTTTACAATGCTTCTTTTTACTTCTAATTGGACATGACCATTGCCCACTGCCTTTTCTTGTATATAATGTCTTGTTTTTATTAATGACTCTTATAGTACCAGATTTGGAGTAAAGGCCGCATATGGCCAAGGTACTCTGCATCCTGAACGACGACGAAGAATCATTCTTTCACTTACTTCTGTGTGTGATGGGAACACACACAGAATAAGTGAAAGGTGACAGGTGGTCGTAATGTTTTGGCTCTTGAGTGTAAGATACGAACAGTCCATTTGTGGATAGGGGAAGGGATGGGCACGGAGAGATGTCTTCCACGAAATTTCTTTTAGAAATAACTGCTCTACATTTACATGCTTATGGATAGAAAAAGAAGGACTTTCAGCTGGAAATTTAATTGTCCTTTTAAGACGTTTAGACACTGTTACATTCGTCAATGAGTCCTCTCATCTTTGAAAAAATATTACTTCAAAGACACTGACAGTAAACCTGAGTTCTTCGACTTGTTGGCAGCTCTCATCATCATCTGATAACGAATTGATTTATTGATTACATTGTTTGAAGAATATCAGTGGAGATTTAGAATAAAATCAATTGCTTTTATAAAGAACCACTGTCTTTATTACATAGATATACTTTCTGATGATGAAAATAATTTTGCCCCAGTTTATAAACTTTGCCAAATATTTACTCAATAGTTTTGATAGCAAAAAATTTACAAAATAATCGTAATTTTCCAATATTTAGAAAGATCTTTAAACAAAAAAAAAAAAAAAAACAATTTGGTGAGTTTTTCTTATAACGCTTCTTTAATTTTAAAAATATTTTAATTCAATGTTTGTGTTTTAGGCCATTCTAAAAAGCTATAGAAGATTAACTTTGTTTCTTACTTTACATCTTTTTAAAGAGTTTTCATAAGCGTGTCCTATAAAACGAATAAACTGTATACAAATTTTTAAATGCATTATTTTATAGTCAATTTTAAACAGTTAGGGAAACGTCAAAAGCATTAAATTAAAATCTATCATATACAAAATCAACATATGTGAATAATATGAAAAAGCTTTGATATTTTTTATCAACTTTCAGCATGATAAGTGTTTTTATTTAATTATTGAAAAGCAAAATATAATTCAAATACTCTTTATTAATTGTTTATACAAGTACACAGAAGTATTATTAATTATACAAAAATAATCATTGAATAGTGAGGAAAGTGGGAATTGCTGTAGTTTATTTCCTTTTTTTATCTGGAAAACGCTTCTTTTATGCATTCCTAAAAAAAACAATGAATAAAACTGTAAAATACATTTTTTTTTAGTGTTTCATTAATTATTTCTGGATAGTGTCAAAGAAAAGTTTTGATTAAAAATTTATATATCAGTACAAAGGATAAAATTAAAAAAATTACATTAGTAAAAAGAATTCTTTTATAATTGATTTTAAATATCTTGGTGTAAAAAATGACTTAGAACAGGGATTACCAACATCTTTGCTTCCTTTGGTCAGATTGGAGAAATATGAATTGTTCTGGGCCATACTTATAACACATTAGTACTAATGATAGCTGACGACTCCCTCCCTCCATCCTCCCCCCAAAAAACAGTGTAGATTATATCATAAACATATTTAAGAAAATTCTCTCCGGTGTGGATCCGGGTTAGAATAGCCACACATGTCGTAAAAGACGATTAAAATGGGTACCCAGTGCCCGGGGTTTGGGGTAAAGTCAGATTTTCTCCCTTTGTCTGCCACATGTCTTTGTGCCACAAGGTCAACGACAAAATAAAGCTGCATTTTTTACTTTTTATCATGGCTCGTCAGTTTAAGAATTTTGATTTTTTTTCCTTCTTCTAATGCAGCTGGCAAATAGACCGTGATCTTCGCCATAAGGGTTGCACAGACGTTACTCACTTTGCATTACCCAGGGGGCGCGTGTAACTTGATGGTGAGCCACGGACGCGGAGTAACAATGGCCCCGCAGCGCTCTACGATCCTATTAGGACCGGGACCTACGGCTTAAAGTGGATTCCGAACCACTACAAAACCCATGGGCAAAGCCGGGATTTGAACCCGATACCTGTGGTACCGAACGCCAGAGCGCTAGCCATTCGGCCATCAGGCACCTAGAATTTTGATTGTCCTGGAGCAGTTTTTCATTGTTTAAGAACACATGTGTGCATGGAGTTGGTCTAGATGTTGTTGTCGATCAAGTGGGAGAAGAAACAACAACAATAAATATTTAACTTTTTAAACATAATTAATTTATGTATTTTTTTTAATTAGAGACGAAATTAGTTCTATGTTTGACACTGTTTTTTGAGACAATAATACTTCAGTATTTGATTTGATCGAAGTAGCTGCAATTCTAGATAAACTCTCAAGGTGTTCGTCAGATATTTCGGTACTTGTTTAAATCTTCACGTATTTTATTTTCGAAACTAGTTGATCACAAAAGTAGATGCTTCCAAATAGTGATAATATGAAAAAGGCATGATATTGTGAACAAAGGGAATTTTTTTTCGAGGAAGATATAATTTATAGAAGCTCAGTAAAGGAATATGATCTAACTTTTCTACAATTCCAGTAAAAATACTTAATCTTCCGGTTGATAAAGTTATAAAATTAAAATATACTTATACAGAGTTCCTTTAAGACAAGAAATCAATATGTTTAGAAAACATTTATGCAGATATTTTAAATTCGTGTAATTCGTAAATTCTTGTTTTATTAAAAAAAAGCACAATTTTGAGGACACTATTTAGGTACGTGATTTGATAAATATATCTGCAATGTTATGAGTTTTCAAGGTGTTCATCAGATATTTCGGTTCAAATTCATTCTTTATGCTCTTTGATTTTGAAACAGCCTAATGGGTATTTATTATAGGTAGTTCATTACTTTTAATTTAATTGAGCTTTTAGCAGCACTGAAAAAAGTCTGTAGAAAGCCATTTCAATTATATTGTATTCAATCTATGGTAATAGTTATTTAAGCAGCATTAGTAATGATGAATCCTTTAGTATTAGTAGCGATGGAGTAGAACGGCGTTCAAAAGCAAAAAAACATATATTACTAATATAAATTCGATTCAAATAAACATGTATGCTATTGTAGTACATAATTATTAAAATAGTCAAAGGGAGCGTAACAAAAGTTTCCCCTGTTTGAGTACATGCTGAAGCTAGGTATGATAAATCTGTGGAGCTCATGTTTTGTCGCTCTACTGTCATATTGTGCACACTGTGGGCTAATTAGCCAGGAATCTACGGCCTAATGGGGATTACGAACCCCTAACAAACATCCACGCCACCGCCAGGATTAGAACCTGAAAAGCCTGTGGTACCAAAGGCCAGAGCACTAGCCAATTGGCCCCCAGGCCGCTAAGCTCATAGAGAAGGGAAGAGATGTGTGTATCTCTCAAATGTTTGTTCCTAATTGTAGAAGAACATGACTGCAGTACCTTTGGTAACGTTCGATCTGCTACATTTTTAGGGGTTTTAATGGCCAGTTCCTAAAGCAATACTTTTGTTCGATATTTTATGAAATCCATTATTAAGTGATCATATTTTCTTTTTCCACGTAATACGTTTTATGAAAGTAATCGTAATGTATAATTACCTCTGCTTGTTTGCCCTTTTGCTCTAATTCTTCTCTCTGTAAAGGACAAAAAAGATTTTATTAAAAAAACATTTAACTTCCACAAACACTTTCCAAAAAAGTAAAAACAAAACAAGACAACAAACTCTAAAATTTTTATAAAAAAAAGTTAAACGTTTTGGTTAATTTATTGTACTAAATGTATACATTTCTGAATCACCGGAGTCGAGAAATTTGTATTTAATATTTTAAACTGATTACGATCCTGTAGAAACTAAAAACTGAATTCAACCTTTTGAAATTACCCTTCTTTGTTTAAAATTTCCCAGATATTTTTATAAGAAAATAGTATTTGTAGATCAATAAGCATGTGAATATATATATATATATATAAATTGGTTTGATATACATACTAGCAGAACCCTGTATAAGTTGTCTTGTCAAATATATATATATATATGCATTGTAGAAAATTACATTGTAGAATATATTCTTCATGCTCCAATATATGTGCATACTCATTTTCATGGATATCGTTTGAATGGCATATAAGATGAAAAGCTGCAGCACTATCTGGTGGCATGTAACAATAAAGTGGATAGCGCGAACGTATTTTCCACACTTGAATACATATTGTTACCCGTTTTTCGTAGCGATTGGATGAACGGTATAGAAGTTGATATACTGCAGCACCATCTGGTGGCGACTTACAGCAAAGGGGTTAGCATACAAACATACTCCATATTTTGTCAAACAAACACAAAAAATTTCATCAAAATCGGTACAGCCGTTTAAAAGGTGTTCAGTGACAAACACAAGTACAGAAGAATTACACACACACACACACACACATATATATATATATATAATATATATATATGTAATGAATCTTTAAAATACATGACAACTTCAATCATTACAATTATTATGTTGCTATAATTTGTTGATGTGTAAAATGTACGGATATATTAATGATTTTTACTGGAAGGCATTTTAACTATATTTAATCTACAAGTATGACCTTTTTTTAGATTCCTCAATTTTGATAAAATAAGTTAATATATATGTTTTTTTAATATGTACCATGGAGGGAAATATTAATTAAATCTAATATTAATACATATTGCCTGGATTAATATATATAATTGGAAATTTTATTAATCGGAATTCATATATATTAAGAAAGGATATTTAAAAAAATTAATAAATCGTGTTTGCTATACCTATCAATTTATTATAATGGTTATTAAATAATTTTCGAAGAAAAATATTAATTCAATAACTAGAAAAAAAGCGAACTTTATACTCTTAAGACTTTTAGATTTTCAAGAAAGAAACAGAAAATCTGCTGCACAAAAATTTGTAATCAAAATCGCAAAAAGTGATTTTATAATATAATGTTTATTAAATAGTTTTCAGAAAAAAATATTAATTCGATAACTAGGAAAAAAAAATCAGATTTGTACTTTTATTTTATTATTTATATTTTATTACGACTTTTAGATTTTCAAGAAAGAAACAAAAATATGTATCATTGCTGAGCACAAAAATTTGTAATTAAAATTACAACAAATGATTTTACAATAAATAAATTGGTAGAAAAATTCCCAATCTTAAATTTGTAGATACAATGTTTTCATATAAAAATATAAAATACCACAAAAAATGAATAATATTAATTTTTCTTGATTTAAATATATTTTTAAATGTTAATATACTTCAATGCAAAAACCATATATAGAAGTAAAAGAACTAGTATCGATGCTAAACTTTATGAATTTAATATTATGTAATTGATAATTAATCATTTAAGTCTTCGGAAGTTTTTCAAATGTTTTCAAAAATACATAAATATTTACAAAATAAGATACAATAAATTTTATTTACCTTGCCTTGTTCTTCGACTTTTTCTTCGAAGCATTTACCCATCTGGAGGAAAAATAAAAATTTAAGTTGATCATATAGTATTTTTGCAACTCATTGGCATATCAATTACTTCGTCATTATTCAAACTCAAATTAAATAAAATTAAATAGCAATATATATATATAGTGAATATAGTGAAATAATTGGATTCATGACTGTAATGTTGCAATTAAACATCGATGCTCCAATAAAAATACAAATTTAACGCACAGTCAATCCCAAAATCATTTCTATTGAAGAATTCATTACGATAAAATATTCAAGAATATCAAGGTTTTTTTTAATTTTCTGTTAGTTGAAATCATTTTTAATTGATCAAATGATCTAAAATATTTTTCAAATGCCAAAATGAACCATTATTTTTAAACAATTCCTACAACAATTTTAGTCGGGCGAAAGGGATTAGTGGGCAACAGGTTGTTCCATGCATCTAAGAAAAATTAAAATTATAAAGCTTTAGCAATAAAATAAACATTATAAAGTGATTTGATATAATACTGCATACACATTGTTATAATATCGCATAACATATTTGACTTATATTTCTATTATAACATAATATTTGACATATATACAAACGATATATTTGATATATATTGTTTGATTCATACTGCATCTCCCGGCTCGTGGCTCAGTGGTAACGTGTGCCGCTGGTGAACATTAGGGTTGAGGTTCACTCCACTGGCGACTTTGTTCGCTGACAATAGAGAGTTTTTGCATACCGTACGTTAGTTACGGTAGGACGTCCGTTAGCTTTTTCTCCCTAGCGCGCATGCTCACAGGAAACATAATTTCCTATGAGCGCGCTAGGGAGAAAAAGCTAACGGACGTCCTACGGTAACTAACGTACGGTATACAAAAACTCTCTATTGTTTCAAAAAGCGAGGAGACTCGACGGCCATTGGGATGTTCAGCATCTTACCTCGTTACCACCTATTCGCAAATACTGGGTAGTTGCCCCCTAAAAGTCCTCCCTGAAGGCACTGCCCTCCTTCTTCAGCTACTCGGAGCAAAGCCTGACTTATATCTACTGGTGCTCCATCACAACAGAAGCTGTCCCCTTTCCATCCATCCATGAGTATACTTCTCATGGGGTGTCCGTCCAGCATTGCCAGACACTGAGAACTTGTTGCAATACATACATTACGTGATAAAGCGATTTTTTTCAAATGTACTGTAGACTTCAAACACTGCGATGTTATACACTGTGAAATGTAAGGAAAACTTTAAATTGTAATAAAAATAATTTTAACTAATTAAAATTTTAAGTTCCATAATATAAAAAAATAAATTAAATAAATTTCACGAAAATTATTATACTTTTTGGTTTTCAAAATTGTTCCGTATCGCTTATGTCTGATTAGCACCCGCAATTAGTAATCGATTTGTCCGAATTCCGTGTTTACCTTTTCCACCGAATAGCTGGTGGAATTAAGGTGAATCATATCGTTGCTATACAAGTCCAAAGAAACATGAACTTTGTTTTTTCAGAAATGCAGAAATGGGTTTTTTTTTATCTTTTACTAATAGTATAAAAATGCAATTGCAAGTGGTAAAACGAATAAAGAATATACAAGGCCACATACTTCTACTAAATCTTCTTTAGAAGTATTGCACCAAACTTCTACCATGTCTTCAGCACTTGATATTTTTGGTCCATTGCAAGATTCCACTATACTGTCATACTAAAAAATACAAGTTAAATTAGATTAAACTAAATTAAATTTATTTAAACATTCGTTTATGATCTTAAACCAACTGGAAATGAAGGTAATTTTCAACGACATGTATTAATATCAAACAATATATTTAGAAAAAGATTATCTATATATATATATATTGAGGCTATGGCGAAACTTTTTTCATGATCAGTCATAATGTGACTTGTATCACATGAGATTATCATTAACGTTACTTTACTTTGCAAATATTTCTTATAAAATTATGCAAATGATTGCACAAATCTTAGAATAAATTATAAACTATATTTTTCATTGTGCGACCTGAATGGCCGAGTGACTAGCGCTCTGGCGCTCGGTACCACAGGTTTCGGGTTTGAGTCCCGGCTGCCATGGATGTTTGTAGTGGCTCGGAATCCACTTTAAACCGTAGGTCCCGGTCCTAATAAGATCGTAGAGTGTTGTGGGGGCATTGTTACTCCGTGTCCGTATCTTCAAGTTACACGCGCCCCCTGGGTAATGCAAAGTGAGTAACGTCTGTGAAACGCTTGCTTTAAGGCGACCAAAGTGTCTAAGTGTTTGCCGGCTGCATTGGAACAAAAAAAAATTTTTTTTTCACTGTTGCAACTTGACGGGTTATTTGTCAAATTTATTTCCGGAGAACATTCATTTTGTACAATATAACTGGGTTTTTTATGCCTTCATAATAATTCAAATCTCAAGGTCTACCAGTCAAATACTAAGGTTTGTTTTGCCACTCTACCGTCATTTTGTGCACACTTCAGGCTAATTAGAGCAGGACATACTGTTTAACGTGGATTCCAAACCACTCACAAACATTCCTGCCATCGCCAGAATTTGAACCTGAAGCACAAAGGCCAGAGCGCTAACCAATAGGCCATCAGGCAGCAGGTCAAATAATAATGAGTGTTAAAGTATAGTTAACTAATAGTATTTTTAAATAGTGATTGTTAATACACGATACACGACTATTCATGATCATATTCATAACATACACTTTAAAGTGCTTCTTCTTTTGCTACTATACCCCGCCAAATAACTGTGTTTGGAACTGCGATGCCCCTTTGTAGTTTTGGGAATAATGTGAGTAACATCGTGCCCTAGTAATTGTAAAAGAACACTCCATCCCAATGTGTCCTCTGAGGAATTATTTGAGCTCACATGTTATTCTTAATAACAGCATAAATTCTCTTTCACACTGGGAGAAATCAACCACGTGTAAAATATAATGACATAATTCGAAAGATAAATTTCTAAATTTTCTGAAAATGTACTATGAGTGTTTTCTGAAAATGTACTATGAGTGATGACATTAGTTATAGATAAAAAATACTAATGAGAATAATTTAAAATCTTTGTTGACTTTTTAAAAATTATCAAAAGTTAGATTTTTCATTTTAATCGTTTAAGAATTATTGTTAATTTTCAAAATCTTTGAAACGTTATATTCCAGCAAGATGCTTTTTGTTCATTTTAAGTTCTGATTATACTTTAAAGCATATTTTTTTCCTGATAAACAGATATGTAGAAAAATATCAAATCTTTCATTTTTCTTCTCTAGTATGTATCGTAATGTATCTTTCAAGTATTTTCTAAAAACTTCACGCTTTTAAGAAAGTATCTTAAAATTTAAATGATTGTTCTTGATAAACAAAATTTCCATTAGTTCTTGCCATTTACAAAATTTCAAGATAAGCAATTGGGACGTTTCCTGATAAAAGTCAAGAATAGTTAGAGCACTCAGTGTAAGTGAAAGTAATGTAACTCTACTCTCTGATCAACTATCTTTGGCAAAGCTGATAATGAGCTAAAGCATATGGATTCAAACATAGCTATGTAATAAAGATAATTTCGAAAGGTTTTTAGTTGCATTAAAAATAACGTTAATGTATAATAATTAAAGCTTAAATTTAAAAAAAAATCCAGAAAAAATATTCAACTTTTCTCTTCCAACATTGCACTAAGCTGCCTAATTAGTATCCCTAACAATAATTGATTCCTCCTTCTCCATCTTTAAAGTGGATGTTTACCTATCCCCTGGATATGTACTTACCTCTGAGAACATATCTTCGGTCATACAGCCAAATACTTTCTCTCGAGCTTCTTCCTCGTCATTGTCTGGAAAACAAACGAAAGAAATTATAATATTACAACTACAAAAGAAACAAGTAATATAAAAACAAATTTTTTAAAGTCAAATCCTTCTTTTTTTTTTTACTCTATTGCAGAAAGTCCTTTATAAATAATTTTCATTCATTTTGCGCCATCTATTGGTAGATATATGTAACTTAAATCTAAAAAAAACTAAAATTAAGTAATTAAATTTAATTGCTGAATTAATACTTGAAAAAACTGTATTAACATCAAGTGTCATCCACTACAAGTTCAAAAAAATGTATTTGAACTTGAGGAATAAAAAGTATTTTATGAACGATTGAAAATTTAAACAAGATATATATAGGGAGAGTGTGAGCTAATAGAAGGAATTGAAAAAATTCAAAATATGTATTGAAATTTCAAATCTTAGGATTCTTAAGTGAAAAACGTGACATTATATTGTTAACAATACTGGGTTGAACAGAAAGTAATACGGGATTTAAAAAGACAATTTTTGAAGAAAAAAATGTTAATTGTTGCACGTAGTCATTAATATATTTTCCTTAATTTTAAATGACATTTAACCATCTTTCAGACAACTTTTGGATTCCATCTTGAAAGAATCTTTTTGATTTTTCGGCCAAAGTGCGCATTTGGAAAATTTTTGATGTCCTATTTATTACTGAAATTTTTGCTACCTAGAAAATGATGCATATACTTAAACACATAATTTCTGATGAGGATATACCTGAGGATGAGGTGATGGACAAGGTATAATGTCCCATCTAAATTCATTTAGTTGAGTCATTCGTTTTGTAAAAGGCCGAGCGTTATCTTGTTACAGAATCACATCCAGATTATTGAGCAATTCAGGTCGTTTTCTCATAAAGTCTATTTTAAATTCTCTAATTATTTACATTAAATGTCTTAGGGGATAGTTTGGTTAGAGTAAAGTAATTCAAAATAAATCTTCAATTCCATATTTCACCAAATGCAGAGCAAAACCTTCTTTGAGGTGAGAATAGGTTTTTTTGGGGACTTAACTATTGTCTTTTTCAAATAACGTTTGCATAAAGTATCCATTTTACATTGTCATTCATTATACGCTTTAAAAAATATCTATTTTATTTATCTAGTGATGTGAAAACATTTGCTCGTTGTTGACTGTTTTGAACTGTAAGTTCATGTGAGAAACACCACCCTGAAAAACTTTCCTATCATTTTTATGTGTTCCACTACTGTTGATTCTGCGCAGTGGAGTTTACCATATAGTTCTCTGGAATTTCTTTCAAATTATCTTTATCAACATGCATTAACCTATCACTTCTCTGTTCATGTTCCAGAAATTGGAAATTGGGTTGAACTTGACTTTCGCTTATATATCTTGGATATGGGGAAGAAATCTTTAGAATTTCTTTTACATCATTTCCATGAAGCCTAAACTCAAAAGGCAAGACATGATGAATATGCAATTTATAGATTTCCATCACTTCTTTGGAAAATAAAATTAAAATATAAGTTTATTGGGATGTAGAATAAAGGGTACGATATTAAGTTTAAAATAATTGCTGTCAAATTCACACATTTATATCGATTGTAATTTAGATAAGTTAAAATACCTCATTATTTTATGGATTTCTAGCCATTCTATTAAACAGCTGATAAAGTCATTTAAAGCATAAAATATACTTGCTTCTTCTTCTTCAGCCCCAGGGTAGGCAAAGCCTACTGTCAGATTTCGAGATAGGAGATGTTTTCTTTTTTTATGGGGTAGGGTTGCCAGCCTTTGGTCTACAGTCATATTAGACCAGCATCAACGGTTTAAAGTGGATTTCGAACCACTACAAACATCCATGACACCGAGCGCCTAGGCATTCGGATATCAGGCCCCAAATACACTTGCTAATACATTTAAAATATACTCTATATATAGCTTATAATTTTTTTTATACTGTTAAAGCATGAAATAAATTATTGTTCTTTGATTTAATTCAGTGGTTTTCAAACTTATTTATTGTCCAACACCCTTTTCAGAAAAGAAAATATCGCTTAGTGTCCTCTCCCTCCGTGTTCCGAAAATTTTATACTTCTGCAAGCGATCAAACAAAAGGATGTAATAAAAAAATGTACCCTTGTATACCTATATGTATACCTTATGTACCTATATGTATACCTACGTCTTGAAATATATTAAAAAAGATGTAGTAAATAAGAATATAAGAATATGAAGGTTGAAATTATAAAGTTATTTATTAAAATCAACATTCGAATAGCAAACTGAACTATAAAAATAAAAATTGCGACTAACGTTAAACAAAGATTCCTAATAAAGAATCTGTCTTCGGCTTTATTTTGCTCAGCAGTATTTTGAAAACTCCGCGATTCACTATTCGTAGTCGGTTTCTTACTCTTCTGTTAAAAAATTTGAGTTAGCACTAAAGATAAGTTCCATTAAACATGAAGAAGGAAATGTGCAAATTAAAATATTTACCTATATAGCCCACGATTCAGAATAAGTTAGATATAATTGGGGATTAACAATGATTAAAGAAAGCTATGGTTTGTAAAATGATTCACGCGCTTCATAAATTCATGTCACTGTGCATATAAACCAGGGGTGTTTAACACAAATGATCTTGCGGCCATTTTGGAAATGCATCCTAACTCCGCAGGTCACATATAAAATTATATATCCCCATATTAGATTTAGACCCCCTATAGACATTTTTTTGAAGTGAAAAATGGAAACATATTGAGTTATTATTATAATGTTTACAATTATTCTTACATGTAAACATAGATAATGTAATAATAATGATACTAAACGCATATTGTAAAGAAATACATAACACTAAAAATGAAATATAAAAAATATATAAATATAACCGAAATAAAAAAAAATGAAATTATTAAAAAATATTTGTTTTGCTAGTGCGATATTTGTTTCTCCACTCTTTCACTTCACTTTTGCGAATCGATGCGCACGCATCATGAGTTCGCAGAACATAATTTAACTATTCTGCGAACTCTTAACTGTAAACCATAAATAAAACAGACAATATCTGTCCTATATTCGCAAGAATATTATTTTAAAATCAAAGTTAATTTTTATCATAATTTCGACAGTTAATTTTTGAATATATGGATGCTCAAATAATGTATTTTTTAATACATCGGTTTTCACTACTTTGGCCATTATTTTTTTTTCTTCTAATGCACCTGGCAAATAGACCGTGATCTTCGCCATAAGGGCTGCACCGATATTACTCACTTTGCATTACCCAGGGGGCGCGTGTAATTTGATGGTAAGCTACAGGACGCGGAGTAACAATGCCCCCGCAGCGCTCTACGATCCTGTTAGGACCGGGACCTACTGCTTAAAGTGGATTCCGAACCACTACAAACACCCATGGCAAAGCCGGGATTTGAACCCGATACCTGTGGTACCGAACGCCAGAGCGTTAGCCATTCGGCTATCAGGCCCCTAAAATAAATATATTTTGTAAAAGTATGATAAATCTCACGAGCCAGAAAGATGTTCAAGGCGGCCCGCGGGTTGGCCACTCCTGATGTAAACAGAAATGCTCCATCTAAAAGAAATTACACATTTCAAAAGAATGATCGTAGAAAAGGATACAGAAAGTTGTAAAATTTTACCACACATAAGCATATTTAACTTCTCGAACGCATCATCGTATTTGTCTGCTTGTGCCAGGTCCAATCCTATGAGAAGCACCACTTGAAGAGTCACAAGCGTTAGCAAATGCATTGTCTTGGTCAGATGTATCCTTTGGATATACAATTTGGAAGCAATGATGATCTGTGCAAAGATTTTTTAGCTTATATATTCGTAAGATGTTTTGAAGATAAAACATGTCGTTTTCCGTATGCGTGATATATGCATTGTTTGCCTCTACTAGAGTCACAAAGGATTAAAATTTCAATGAAATTATTTATTTGCTACCCTTTCTTTACATATCGAAGGTCATATTAGATTTTCCTCATTTGCCGGAAAGTGTTCAAATCATGCAAAGTCAATAAAACCCCTAAATTATTGACGTATTATATCATCACGATTGCTTTTTAACCTATTTTTATAGCTTTATAGGAAAACTTATTGATTTTTATATTTTACAATAGCCTTTTAGAATAAATATGTCGAATTAAGTTTCAATAATATCAGCTTTTGATATTTGAAACATTTTAACATTTCAAATTAATCTTCAATTAGTTAAAAATGTTAAATATAATGATTAATGTTAATTACAGAGTCTGGTGAGATAATTTTAATTACAATAAAGCTCTTTTCAAATTTCCTGCAAGATAAATATAAAAGTATTGCTAACTATCTCAGGTTATTATCTAACTATCTGACGTAACTTTTCTAAAAAATTGAAGGATTAAGAAAATATATTATGAACTTGAAGCATTTAATAACCTGCTCTTTTAAGCATGTGTTCGAACCGATTTTTTTCCATATCAAAGAAAATGATAGATTTAAAATAATGCCTAATAAAAATTAACAATATTTTTGAAAACTGTACTTTATGTCATAATTTATTTTATACATAGATTATATATTAGAGTTGAGTTTTTGCAAAAAAGGGGTAATAGTCGTAAAATATTTAAGGCCTAGGATATTTCTTCCAATTAAATTGTATACATTAAAATAAAATATTGGGAAAAATTCAAAATAATCTGTTATTTATTTTGGAGACATAGCATGTTAGATATTAGTTTAAATGATTTTTAACAGATTTTTAAAAATTCATTGGAAAATGAAAGATATCTAATTTTCTAATTTTAATTTGTTTTTCACGTCAAGTTTTTTACCTCAGAAGAAAAATCTCGGAGCTTCCTCTGGAATATCTTACTTAATTAGGTTTTGTTCTGACAAAAAAAAATCTGTACAGCTATAGGTAAGGGGCCGATCTCAATTTTCTTTAGTTCCATTTTTATCGAATTGAATTCTCGGATTAATTTGATATTTGTTTTAGTTCTATATTAATTCTGAAAGGATTTGAGACTATCCTGCACTAATATTCTTTACAATTTTGTTCAGTTACAGTTCAATTCTGAAATGATTTAAGACTATCCTGCACTAATGTTCTTTTCTTGTATTTCATTATGAATGGATTTAAGACTATTATGCACTAATGTTCTTTACTAGTGTTTCACAGCAAAATAAAATCCCAGAGAAAAGAAAAAGAAGAGCCAGATGAAATAAGGATTTCATCTGGCTCTTCTTTTCCTTATAAATGTCTATCATCTGGCTCTTCTTCCTTCTTTTCATTATAATTTATAGTAGTAAAATGTGAGTTCAATGTGAATGGTGGTCTTCTCAGTGGTTAGCCCTGTATAATATCGAATCTTCTACATATCTGCTGTTATGATATAAAATGATACCAGGAAAAAAATACACTGCTTTAGGAAACAGAAAAACACTTTGCTATTTTTGCGAGAGTGATATTCATTCTCGCTTTGCCTGCTAATCCTCGCAATTTGCATAAGCATTAGCAATATTAAGAACAGTTCGCTTTAAAAAAATAAGCTAATATTAATAGCACTTTTTGATTTATTTTTTGGTTATTAATAGCTTATCTTTTATTTATAGCTTATCTTTTATTGATTTATTTTTTATTTTTTGATTTATTAATAGCGAGATGATGCCATATAAACTGAAATGTTGGAGTGCGTTAAAAATGTAAGTTTTCCGATTTTACGTTTTATCCATTCTTTGCATTTTCGTAATTAGTCAGAAAGAATTGTTCTACTCTGAAAAAACATTTTTATGAGTATTCTAAATAATAGCAATAAACGATTTATATAACTTAACTGATGTAAAAGATATAGTGGAATCCTTGGAATAAGGGTAAATTTTTTCATGCTAATTTATAAGTTTTCGAGTCTGCTTTTGGTTTTTGTTGTGAAAGTTTCTTACTAAATGCTGTCATTCAAACTGTTTAATTGCTATAAAAAATTTTCATTGACTAATATTTTCTTGTATTGTTTTTGGAAACTTTGATTTGTGGTATTTTACCACTATAATAGCACGTATGTAATATATTCAGTGTTACTTGTGTACTATGGAATCTTTGCTTCAGTTTATTCATATATAACATATCTAATGTTATAATCAATATTGTTATTCAAATATAACATATCGTGTTTTTCGGTGTTCATATTCACGTATATAACATATTCAGTGCTACTTGCGTACTATGGAACTTTTTTTTCAGCTTATTCATATATCATATTCAGTGTTAAAATCAGTATTGTTATTCAAATATAACATATTCAGTGTTTTATATTCATTTGTGTTCATATTCATAACATATTCAGTGCTATTTGTGTACTATGGAACCTTTGCTTCGGTTTATTCAAATATGACATATTCAGTGTTATAATCAATATTGTTATTCAAATATAACATATTCAATGCTTTTCAGTGTTCATACTCACGCATTCAATGTTTTTAAGTGTCCATATCCCCGTATATAACTTATTCAGTGTAGCTTGTGTACTATGGAATCTTTTCTTCAGCTTATTCAAATTAAGGCACCAGAATTTGTGGTAAAAAAATTCAAAGGTGGCCTTTGGAAGATTCTCAAGGTCTCGTTCTCCTCTTCAAGACCAACAGAAGACCGTTCCAGCCTATACTTATAGTCAACCAGAATTTTATATAGTACAATAATGGTGCCCAACCCCAAGACAGATAAGGAAGCTTTTGATTAAGAAGATAATGAAGAGAGATAAAGAATGAAGAGACAGATAGTGAAAGATTGAAGACAGATAATGAAAGAATGAATATAGAATAAAGACAGATAATTAAAGAATGAAGACAGACAATGAAGCTTGAAGCTTTATTTGTTGGATTTCGACCCAAGATTCTCCTGTTTTAAAATCCAAAATGCTATCCCCCAAGACGCTTAGGTTGTTTTTATAATAAAAAAAGGCGATTTTTAAATAAGAGATTTCATAATGTATTGAAAGTAAATATAGATATTAATTTTCATCTTGTTGCGCCATGTTCTGTCTTCTTATTATGTCGCAATTTATAATAATTTTTGAAATAAAATATCTTTCAAGAGCTTTATTAAGCATTCTGCTATTACACACGTAATTGAAAAAGCTTGAGTACAAAGAAAGTAGTAATAGTAAGAAGGAAGTAGATAAAAAAATCATTTCTTCTTATATCCTTCAAAAGCACTTCTGAGACATTGCTGAAAAAAAAAATCATAAATATTTTTTAAATTGTACATTTATGTTATTTTGTACTATTTTTAAAGTTACTTAATATTGAATTAATTAATAATCTCATTTGTTATCCCTTAACTTTTTGAATTTTTTTTTATTAAAAGCATTGTGGACAAAAATAAATAGTTAACTAAAATAAATAGTTAATAAAAATATGATCAAAATTTTAGTTTAGAGTTTTAAGCAGAGTTTCTCAAAGTATAGGACAAGAATATGCTACAATGGGGGAGCTACATATTTCTTAAGTAAATGAAAAATTAATTATAATAAAAATTAAGAGCTTTATAATTAAACATTAATTATCATGAATTTCAAAACATTAATATATTCTGGGGTTAGTAGAGAACTAAAAATTATAATTATATTAAATTTTATAATTTAGTGTTTTATAGTTTTTTAATTTTTAGTTAAATTTTATAATTTTAAAAAATAATATGCTTTTTACAATAACATTTAATTTGTCAATTATCAAATCACCGATAAAAACCAAATATAACTTAATAATATAGATAAAACTTTCTACTTATTCAGCAAACGGTAAAAAATATTTAAAAAAGGGCTAATAAAATGCGCTTCTATTGAAAAGCGATGGCATTAAAATACTAAATTTCACAGCGAGAAATTAAATATTAAGTGTTAGTTACTAATGCATTGCAGCACGGCAAATTATTACCAGCTAATAACAGATTTCTGATTATTTAAATTGTGCGTTAAAATAAATTTCGCTTTCAACATCTGTTAATTTAAAATGAAATGAATGAAACATTGCATTTGCTAAGATATTCAAAAACGCAAAGAGTAGAAAAAGGTATTATAAATTACTTAAAGGATACGCAGAATAAAAGAATAAGTTTTTATCAAATTATTTGATTATTAGTATTTGATTAATCATAGATTTTGTTTTATGTGTATAATAGTGTGAAAAATAAAAATCAATAATAAAACACTAAGAATTGTTACATAAAAAAATAAAAGCTATTTACAGCCAACTAAAGCAAGAAAAGTTTTGATCAAAAATTGCTATTGATGTATAAATTTCTCAAAATAAAAACAGAATAATAAAAGAAAAGTTAAAACATAATTTCAGTTTCTTTTTACCTCAATGGGTTCGCCTTTTTTTCTCATTTCTTCTTCCTATAATTGAAAAAAAAATATAACAGGATTGAGGAGATATAAAACAGGATTAAAAGGATATATAGATATAAGGAGATATAAAACAGGATTGCCATCACTTTTTTTTCAAACGTACACTTATTGTCTAATTTGCTGTTGTTGTGGTTGTGACTAATCCTCAATGTCTGGCAGCGCGGGACGGAAATCCCATGAGTCACGGAGGGAGGTAAAAGGGGCCGTTTCACTTGTGATGAAGCACCCGTAGGCAGAAGTCTGACTTGCCTCCGAGTAGCTGAAGAAGAAGGGAGTGCCTTCCGAAAGGACTTTTACGGTGAGCTATGGATTATGGGAGAAAACCCGGAAAACTCCAACCCGGTTGTCCGACTAACGAGGCACTCTCTTTTAATGCAAGGAAAGTATCTGATAATTTCACTAAAAGTATCTCTCATTTGATAGCCTTACTCGAAACTGCCGATGCCGGAAGAGGATTTTTTTGGAGTTTGGAGGGGGGGAGTGAAGATCCTTTGGAAGGTTTTCGGAAAAAATTGCTCCATTTTTGCGTATTGTAGGACGCAATATTTCATTTGTTACGCATATTTGTTTCACATTACTTGCATTTCTCTGATTTTTTTCACATTCCAGTATTGTTTTTATTTTCGCTTTTCTTTCACATTTCTGTACTGTATTCCTATATTGCCTTCTCGTTCCTATTTTACTCGTATTCCTGTATTTTGTTCACATTCCTCCATTTTTTTGTATTTGATTTTCATTTTTCTATACAATTTTTTAGAAGTAATACATCTATTCGAAATCGGATAGACCCTTTCACATACACCTCTTATATTTCTGTTTTTAGTTGCATTAAGATAGTATAAGAGATTTAGTATTTTTTGAGCTTTTGATTAAATTAAGATAATTAAGAAAATAAATGATTTCTTTAGTTTAATAATCTAATATCTCACATTTTTAAACATATCTTTGATTATTGTATATTAATACAAATTTATTGCATGAATGAAAGTTTTTACTTACTAGTTCCAGCTCCTTCATTTTTTCTTCCATGCAGTCTTCGACCTGTTAAAAAAAAACATGATTCATTCAATAATTATAGAATCTTACGCTCATAGTAGAGGTTTTTAGAATTAGCTGTATAACAGAATTCTGCAAAAAAAAAAGATAAATGAGCATTGTTTACAATAAACATTGTTTTATGATTGATTGATTGATCAAAGTACAATGAAGATTGTTTTATGACTTCATACATGAGGTCTAACGAAAGTAATTAATGCTTAAAAAGTTTTCAACAAGAATGGACATTATTAATTTAGATCAGTAATGCACAAATTCAAAAAGAGTGCTGGTAGCCCAATTAACGACTTCTGTATAATATTCATGTACAATTATATATATTCATCTATAATACTAATATATTAATAATATCTATATATCTATAAGATTCATATATCCATAATATTCATATATCTACGATATTCTTATACAATATAATAAAGTAATTTAAAAATTTGATATATGATATCCCTTGGATTTAATAAGCATTTTAGTATTCGGTTAAATTTTTGTTCTAAACAAGATTGAAATTAATTAGCAAATGGTTTCTATTTTTCGATTTTATAATACTTATTCTTCAAAATTTTTGTGCACTGTTTGTTGATCCAAAGAGGCTTGTGGATTAAAAGTCTTTTTTTTAGCAACAACTACAGTTACATTTTGAGCCCAATTTTAAAATTCAATATGCTTTTAGTAGTTCTGTAATATGCTTGATGAATTTTTGAAACATGGATTTGGTAGTTTATATGAAACGTAGCTTGAAAAAATGCATACATTTATTAAAAATACAAGTTGGTAATATTTATACAACCATGTTTTGGCTAAATTAAAAATATGAAATTCTCTCTTTTTCATGCAACGCTGAAATCAGGTCAAATTTTAAGGTAAATATTGACATTACTTTAAAAAAAAATCTATTTTATAAATAATCGAAATAAAGATGATTTTATTTGAAACAATTTAGTCTAGATGACTACATTTGTAATGATTTTATGAAGTGATTTTGATATTTAATGGGACAAAACATTCATGAAATTTTTCTACAAACAAGTCGTGAAACAATACAATGAAGATAATTAAAAGGAAAAAATATCAACCCATGTGTCTTCATTTATCAAGTTCAAGGGTCAGATGGAGATTTTTATACTGTTCATAATGAACGACGTTAAGAGAGACGTAAAGTTAAAGGAATATTAAAAAATCGAAAAATATTTAATGATATGACAATGAAAAACTGGGATAGAAAATCGTATAATTATGAATTTGTTTAAAACAAGGATTTCTGGAATACTAAAACTTTTTAACTTTTGTATAGAACGTAGAAATTAGCACAATGTGAGAAGTAACTAAATCGTATACTTGTATAATACCTTTATCATTTCTTCTTTAGGAGTGTTACAAAAGAATGTTCGCATCCCTTCCATGTCCATCGATTCTAATTCAGCACCGCATGGAGTAAGCACTTTTTCGTACTGAAAAAGAAATTTCGAACTGCATATAAAGTTCACTTTAATAAAGTTGATGGATAACAAAATTCAACATTCAATAGCGAAACCATTAAAATCACCTATATATTAATTATAGATAAAGCATTCGAATTTGAAAAGGTATTGAAGAAACATTAGCATCTTTAAGTGGACATTGCAGATTGTTCATTGCTCAGAGTGTCTCAGCTACAGACTTACAAACTTCTATGGTTTAATTTCTAGAAACTGCAGGGTTGGCAATGCTTTAGTGCATGTATCATTTAGAAAAAATAAAAGAATACTACGTAAGTGAATATACGATGCATTAATCAATGTCAATCAAAAAAGTAAAATGCGCCTCAATAGAAAAATTAAAATGCCAATGCATGTTATTTTCACACCTTGCCACGCTATAACTCGCATATTGCAACTTAGATTGTCCTGTATAAAATTTAATCCGGGAGCCTGAATGACTGAGTTCCTAGCGATCTGGTAGATTTGTAGTGGTTTCGAATCCACTTAAGGCCTAGTTCCCAGTCTGATAGTACTTTAAGGGAGTCACAGAGCTAAGTCAGACCTACGGGTGCTTCATCACAACAGAAGCTGTCCCCTTTTCTTTCTACCATGAGTAGATTACTCATGGGATGTCCGTCCCGCACTGTAGAATACCAAGGATTAGTCACACACACACAAAATTCAATACAGTCTTCTTTCTATTCTTGAAAATCCGAAGTTAGTACCGTTCTTTCACGAGTCTTGAAGGCTTTCTGGAAAAAGCTTCTTAGACGATCAACGGCTTTCAAACGAATTGTGGCTGAGAAATCACTGCATCATATATCGTAGCACAAACAAGCACTATGGGGCTCACCTATTAATGCACTCAGTAGGTCAGATGCATATCTGCTAATTTCTCATTCGCATGATTAACTATTCTATTGCCACAGAGTTAGAAATTGAGCTTCTGCGAGCATGTTCGGAACCTCCCTGCCACCCTGCGACATCATCTACATCATGTGGAAAGCATTTCAGAACCAGCATTGCTATGTGATTCCTTCTAGAAGTCTGTGTACCTAGTGCTGAGACACCTTTACATAATATGTGATTGATATGGAAGTTGACCTAGTTCTTGTAAAATCATTGTTTTTTTTATGTATGTATTAGGACAAAAAAGTTTTTTGTGATCTATTAAATATTTTCAGTTATGAAGGACATTATTTAATAGAAACTTAAGACAGAAAGCAATAAAATAAAGTTTTACTTCTGGAGAATATCCTCGAATATTAATTTAAAAAATGACAATTACATGATTTACGTAATACAATCAAAAATAAATAAATTTTACTCACGCCTGCAAAATCTATCTTTTGTGTGCACTCCATAATTTGGCTTCTCATTCCAGCCATTTCGTCCCCTGTAACAAAAATTTAATATTATAGACAAAGGTGCATAGCGTAACACTACAATTTGACACTTAAAGACCAAAATGTTAAATAGAAATCTTTGATTATTGTCATGTAAAGGTATATTATACTTTTTAATTTAAACGCAACCAATCTTGTTATTTTTTAAAGATATTCATAAAAAAGAAAACACAGAAAAAAGTTCAGCATTTTCTATAGATGAGATAAATATAATGTGGTAAATTCACTTCGATAAATTTATAATAATATATAATGTATGAATGAATAAATTAATTTATAATGTATAATTAACACTTCCATCTAAGAAACTAATGCTTTCTTAGCAACCACTGCGATATTAGAAGCAGATTTGCAGGAAATATTGTAGGAAAACTTTTTAAAATCTATTTGGTTCAAATAATTCCAAATCTTGATGTTCAGAAGCACTTAGATAATTCCATGGCGCCAGTAGATAATTTGCATATTAGCATTATTATTAAAATAATGTACAGTAGTTGTTTGAAACTGCAGTTTTAATAGTTAATCTACACTCAAGAGCCAAAACATTATGACCACCTGTCAATAACGAGTTGGCCCACCTTTGGCGCGCAACACAGCTTCAACCCGCCTTGGCATGGATTCATACCACCACTTAATACCAGTTAAATACCACTTCCACCTGATCACGTGCCTTCCACGTCATCCAGGCGAGTTCATTGCAAAATGTAGGGGTGGTCATAATGTTTTGGCTCTTGAGTGTATATCACCATAAGTTAGTGTAACAAATTTCAATCCTTTCTGACATTGCTTCATAATTCTGATATAATCCTAAACATCAGTTTATTTACTGTGATCAATATCTTACATTCTGTTGTTCTAATGCAGTAGGGAATACAGAGACAGTTAATCTTTATGCCATAAGCAATAACCGCACCGTTGTTGCTCATTGAGCACTACCCAGTTCGCACGTGTAGCTTGAAGAACACTATCGCCACAACGCTCTACTATCCTATTGAACCGGGATCTACGGTTTGAAGAGGATTACGAATCACTACAACCTCCATGGCGCCGCCGTTATTTGAACACGATAGCTGTGATACCGAGCGCAAGAGAACTAACTAGCCACTCGGCCATATCTTACACTTTATATGTAAACATTATAGCTTTATAAGAAAGCAAGAACTTAAAATAATTACAAAAGTAACGTAAAAAAATATAATTAACAATACAATAACTACCATAAATATGTTACGTATGGAAACATTTAAAATTCAGTAAAGGGAAACCAAAATTAGAAGTGAAAAAATCTTTTAAATTACTTTTTATTCAAGATTCCTTCGTAAATGAAATTACGGATAAGATGCCATTGTCTAGACCTCAACTTTTCAGTTTTGCGAGAAATTGGTGCTTGTAGAGCTGGTTTGGTTTGTCGCTCTACGGTCACGAGGACTAAACAGATCGGGACCTACAGTTTAACGTGGATTCGGAACAACTCACAAGCATCGAACCTGAAGCCTGTGGTAGCAAAGGCGAGAGCGCTAGTGATACCATCAAACCACTGTGTAGAGTTGGAGTGCTGTTTTCGAATGCCGTTTACTTTGAACTGAGGTAATTTGCTACTAGACTGGTAAATAAATAATATTTAGCGTTAGCCATGGTACACTGATGTGAGTGGGAAGCGTGTTTCTCTGCACTCCCATTGGATATCCATCCTCTTCCCTAATCAAACAGAAGAACTTCCCCGCCCAACAGAAGAATGTCTTAGCTTACGATTTATCATGTCTCTTCTTCGTCATATATACGAAATCTTTTACTTCTGTTTCACTTGTCCCCCTTATAGCAAGAAACTCGAGCATGAGTAAACATAATACACTTGATTTTACCCTCGATGTTTCGTCCTTTCGTCACCTATGCTTGCCCGGTATGAGCCTATGCCGTTAATTATAATACTAAAATCTTGGAAGCTCAACAAAATATGACCATTACACAAATTACGAATGCCAACTGGTTTATAAGAAACGATGATATTCAAAGATTCATCTCCCTGCTACCTCTAAAAAAATATTGAAAAATCTTGCAGAAATATTCTTTTATAATATTGACAACCACCAAAATCTGGCCATTCAAGAGATCGAACAATATGAACCGCACTCTAATTTTAAGAGACGTAGGAATATTCTGCTCTAACGTACCCAAATTCAATTTTTAATTTTTAGACTTTTCAATTCTCACAATTTTCTTTAACCTCTGGCCATTGCCAATGTTTTTATTCTTTTATGTTTGTCACCACCGGAGATGAGGTTCATGTTTTGCTTGTCGAGTTTCAAACGTAGGTTCTCGAATTCAGAAGGACAACTGGCTGCCCACCAAGTCATTCTGATCCATAGAGCAAAGTTAGGAAATAGTAAAAAAAAAATATTTTGATAGCTAAGATATAATATACATACCACACATCATCATTTTCCTAGTGTCATATCTTCATTCCTCTTTAACTTCAGCTGTAACAGTGCTAGACAAGCAAGAGTAATACAGCGAATGTCACAAGAAAGATAAAATATAGTTTTATCTAATCTTTTTTACTTTCTTTCCTTCAAGTTAAATATGTTTTATAGTTTTGTACATGGTTTCTATGGACATATTGGTATTTATCCCACTTAATAACCTGTAACAATACTCCCAAATTTGACCAAGATGTTTACTGTAAGTATTACTGAAGTAAACTCCAAAATCTTTTAAGTTATCATCTTCTGCAAAACGTTCTAAAGCATGTTTCACCATTAGTTTAAATAACTCTTCTTCACTCCTATATAATAAGCATCTTAAGATTTTGTAAAATTTGTTCTGATTCGTGAATATTTGTTTTGATTTGTTAAGATTTTGTCCCAATTTGTTTTTCTTTATCACCAATCAACTAACCTATTTTCCTTCTTTAACTGTGATCCTCATGACAAGGACACAATATTTCTAGGACACAATTTTTTAACAAAACTTGTTGTCCAAAAACTTTTTTCTGTGCATTATAAAGGGACTATATATACGAAATCTTTCACTTAGGTTTTAACGTAGGTTCTCGATTTCAGAAGGACAACTGGCTACCCACCAAGTCCTTCTGAACCATAAATCAAAGTTAGGAAATTGGAAAAAAAGAAATATTTTGATAGCTAAGATATAATATACATACCACACATCATCATTTTCATAGTGTCATATCTTGATTCCTCTTCAATTTCAGCTGCAACAGTGCCAGTGGCAAACAGGAAGATGGATGCCAGTGCCAGTGGCAAACAGGATATCACAAGAAGATGCATCTCTTCGATTAACAACGCGTGAATCTTAACTTCATGCAAAGTTAATTTGGACTGATTTCGCCAATGCTTTTATAAGGGCAGTAATAGAAATTGAATAAAGAGTTAACTTTTTTTTTGTGTGTAAATTGTCCTTTTATTGTATCTTCAATGAAAACAGTAGTAAACGGACAGAATACAAAAAAAATGATAAAAAGAATTAAACTTATTTCAATTTTGACACATCCTTTTCCATTCGAAGGACAAATTTGGTTTTTTCCAAGAATGGAAAAAAAAAAATTCAAAAGTTCGAGTGGAATTCTGCGAATTCTATGAAAACGAAATAAATCAGTTTGCATCAAGCACCTATTTAACCATCAGTTAGCAAATCTTTCAAATGAGGAATATCCATTCATGAAATAGTGATGCGAGGAAGGTGCAACGAAAACACTAAAATAAAAAAAAGCTTCCATTAAATAATGTACATAGTATTGAAATGTAGCATTGCTCTTGTCTGTTTTATTCAAATATTTGTAGTTTCGTTAACTATTCACGAGCAACGTATCTTTATTTCTATTACACCTTTACAATAAAAAATAACACAACTTAAAATCACTTAATTGTATTTTTCAGATTTTAAATAGCGAAATTACGACATAAATCGTAAGTTAAGCATAAATCTCTTTTTTGTTAAGCAATTTAAAATTCTTTATCCACAATAAATGAAGAAATAATTCATTCAAGAAATATTTTATTGAATATAATTATTAAAATATTAATTTATTAATAAGTTGCTAAAATTATTTTTAATAAACTACAGTACATTTAATTATCCCCATTTATAAAATGTTGCGCTTTTGGATAATTATTAAAATTTACATACTAGCTGTAATCAATATATTATGTGACTGTCGTTAATAAAAAAATACATTTTTTCCATAAGACTTTTTCATTCAATTCTGCAAAATTTAATTAATTAAAAAAAGCAAATCATAAATACTTTGTACCTGTACAAAATAACGTAATTTATAATATAGTATCTAATGATAAACAAAATATATAATGATAAATAATATGGCATATAATGATAAACATTATGTACTATATATTTACATACTAGCTTAAAAATTATTGTTAAAGGAATCATATAGAAATATTAATTTCTTAAAGAAATTATCTAAAAATAATTGAAATTTGTTATAAGCAATTGTGTTTGATAAAAAATATTGTAATATATAAATATTGTTTGTAATACTATTAATATTGTCTGCAATATAGAAATGTTCTTTGCTATATTGCAAACATTGATAAGCAATGCTGCTCGAATTTTATTATAAGAAATATTGTTACGTTAAAGGTAAACATCCCTTCCAAAATGTAACGAAATCAGGTTTTGTTTCACTTAATATTTGTTTTCACCACGGGTTGGATATTACATGGGCAAGTAGTCAACATGGTGCCAGGTACCACCTGCAGTGATTTTCGACAATTTTTCCATTTTAATTCGATTACAATCCCAACAGTTAAAACAGGAAATTTGATCTTCAACATAGCTTCTATATATAACAATATATTTTAGTTCATTTCAGTCTCTTAGCTGAAATACTGTAAATGAGCTGTAAATTTCTGTCAATCAACTGAATTCGTTTGGACATTATTGTTGCATATACGCATAACAGCAATTAAAGATGCTGGCACAAGCGTTATGGAGACACGCCAATGAAAATTTGCAGGTTAACTAGATGTAACTGTGGTTTCATACAGTGTTTCCACCTGTAACCATGTTTCCTCCTATGCACTGTAAGAGTCACTCAGGTGAAGTGTATGTCACTCAGGTGAAAGGTTCAGTTTGCATCAAACCTCCCGCCCGAGAGGACGCACGGTACAACTGGCTCTGAATGACAATCTCTCATCTCGAGATCTAGAAGTGGAATCCTTCCACTAACTATCTAATTCAATGCTCTTTAAATATACATGCTGTGTGTTAAATATTGTTTATTGTAATTGTAGTACTTGTTCTCATAAAAATAAATGAGTTATTGGATTTGAGATTCGATTTGGCCCCACCCAGATCTAGATGCACAAACAAACGACACATCTACTACAAACTGCAGCCCAAATGTTGGGCCCGTATTGAATACTACAACGAAACTTTCCATTGCTTTATAAAAGGTAACTAAATGTGAACACGCAGAAGAAGAAATGTAAAAACCTGACAATTCATCTTCTGTATTCTAGTTGGTAAATAAATCTGTGGACTTTTATAAATTTGGATATTTTTCAACCTGAAGCATCTTGGACTTATTCACAAAAGGCTTAGAAAACTTCCCTGCATTGATAATACAGCATTACATGATACAGTAACTCAAGAAAGTAAGCAATACTGAAATATGTATGACAACAAAATGAAGAAGCTTCTAAATATTAAAATTTAAATGGTCTCAATATGAAAATTTATGTATAAACTGTATATTTCTTGTAATCAGTAGGAGCATTGCATATGGCATTTGCCCCTTACAACTGCTGAAAAGTAAGTCAAGGATCAATATAGTAAAGGAAAATATGGTTATTGCCATATCAATATTTGTTCATCCTTTGTGCTGCATAAACATAATTCTATGAGAAGTTTTCTAATTTAAGGAGTGGATAGGGGAAAGAAATTAATCAACCGTTATCCGTTACGGTGGTGCAGGATGGCTCGTTTGGGGATGAATTATTCTTGGTTCCAGAACTGACCTGCATGTTCAGAGTGTAACGAAGGCCACATCTATCGGGATGTCAATCTGGAACAACATGTACGTTTATTTCGGGGCGCCATGGGTGCTGAATTTCTGTTTATGGATGACAACGCCGTCCTCACTGTGCAAACATTGTAGCCGAATGCCTTCAATTGAAGGATATCACCCGTATGGCTTGGTGGGATATGCTTGTGTGGGATATGCTTGGCCGACGAATTGCAGCCCGTCTACCCCCTCCCACCTGTCAACCGGAACTTCGGAGGACATTGCTTGATGAGTGGTGTAATATTCCCCTAGATCAGATTGAGAATTTGATACTCAGCATGCCTAGGCGTTGTAAGGCCTGCATTGCATCGTCCGGGAGACATACTCCATATTAACCATCATACTAACCATGTTATACTGTTTTTTGTAAATAGGTTCTTTTTTGAAATTTGCTCCAGGGTGTAAAAACGGCAATTTTTATTAATTATGTCAAACATATAGCATCTTTTTTGCTCTTTACCTTTTGTTTAATAAATAGACTTTACAAATAAGTCAAATTTGTTTTGCTTCTGCCTCTTTCTTTGCCTGAACTTCATTATCCTTAATTTATGGACATGAGTGTAGCATAAAAATTGGACAAAGGATGAAAAAAAAAATTTTTTTTTTAAATTGATAATCTAAAATTTTTAAAAAATGCCATTCTTAAAATCTAAAAAAAAAAAAACATATGAAATTAATTTCAAAATATACAATTGGTAAATATTGTGAATGCTGTGAAATAAGACTTAATAACTTTTCTATTTGTGTATGATGAATAATTTTAAGATGCCACAGTTATAAAAGAGAGGCTTTTTATATAGTATAGACAAATTACAAAGATAAAAATTTTTTTTAAATTTTTTGAAATTTTCTTTCAGAAATCTAAAAAGAGAAAAAATATATTAAGAATCTTAAAAATATCCAGTTAAAAAAGCAGTATTGTTGTTAAACTATTAGTAATATTGTAGTGTTGTGGGTTGTGCTGCTGAATTGTAACTGGTTGTAATTGGATTGAGACACAGGTTTGAGAGCAGACATCTTTATTTACAAGCGCACAAACACCACATACACACAATTTAAACATATAACATGTAACACATTTAAAGACATCTAATTAAAGATAACGTGCAAGGATTCCACTTCTACGCCAAAAATAAAGATATTTCCTCTCGGGATGAGAGATTGTAAACTAAACCTTTCTCAGCGACAGCGTCGGTTTCACTGTACTTCCTCTCGGGTGAGAATTTCGAGGCTTACAGACCTCTACATGAGGCGCACTTGCAGTGCGTAGGAGGAAGCACGGTTACAAAGAAGGAAAATGGTAGTAGAGAAATATATGTGAAATAACAAATTTTAACAAAAATGTATACCAAATATATTACTATATATGTTTGATTAAGATACAAAAATAGAGGAAAATTGTTATTATTAAATTTTTGTGAACATTTTTTTGTATTAATTTTATCTTTGAATTCTTTATCGTAGAACGTCAGTGACTGTTAATTTAAAAAATATCCATAAGGTAACATAACCTTTAAAATTATCTGTTCTTGCTTTAGAAACTTCAAAGAATATATTTTTTGTTTGTATTGAAGATATGAAAAGGAAAGATTTGTCATAAAAATACTTTTTGGACTTTTATTTAGCAAAGCATAAAGCACACCCTTTACATGTTCTACGAATATATACACTCAAGAGCCAAAACATTATGACCACCCCTACATTTTGCAATGAACTCGCCTGGATGACGTGAAGGCACGTGATCAGGTGGAAGTGGTATTTAACTGGTATTAAGTGGTGGCATTAATCCATGCCAAGGTGGGTTGAAGCTGTGTTGCGCGCCAAAGGTGGGCCAACTCGTTATTGACAGGTTGGTCATAATGTTTTGGCTCTTGAGTGTATATTTTTTTTAGTAAATAATTTGTTTAAACTACAATCAATATAAGATTCTTAAATGAAATTGTTATTTCACATAAATAATACAAAGATAGTTTTTTTTTATCATGAATAATTTTTTAATAGTTATTCTGAAAACAGATAACATTTTTGTTTAAGCAGATGTTTTGTTTAATTTTAAAGTCGATAACAATTTGAATATATAAATAGTTTTGTTGTTATCATTGAAAAAATTAAAATTAATTTTATTATTTTTTTGCCCAATAATTGCCGTCATCTGAAAATTGATGTAATGCAAATAATATCTGAATAACATAATTGCATTTGGTCGTTAATTTAAACCAAATGGCCGCAATTAATTTCAATTGTATCATTTTACCGTTTTATTATTATAAAACTTGATGTAATTTGGTTTGATGTGTCGCTCTACTGTCATTTTATGAGCACTTTATGCTAATGAGACCGGGACCTACAATTTAACGTGAATTCCAAACCACTCATAAATATCCATGCCACCGCCAGGATTCGAACCTGAAGCCTGGGATAGCAAAGAGCTGGCCAATTGGCCATCAGGCCAATTAATATTCATTATTGTGTTCGTATTATGTTTGATTGCATGAGTGACATTAATTTTAAGGCTTTTTTAACATTTGTCAATCACAATATAATTAACTATTTTTCTTGTTGATATTTGAAGTAAATAATGTAATAGTATTTTTTAATATTTTGTTATACAAAGATATAAAAAAATCTTAAAATATTTTTATATTTATTTATTGCATTATATTGTAGTATATGTTAGAATTCTTCCTCAAACATTAAAAATTAATGTAAACAGAGATTAAAGTAAATTTTTTTAGTAATATTCAACAACAAATTTCTTAAAATTTTATATATTTTTTTTATTTCCAATGGCAAGGCAAGTACAAGAAGAATAAAAATAGTAATAATAACAAAAATAACAAGGGAAAAAAATACAGAAGAATAAATGTTCAGAAAATGCAAAGATGACCGAAGTCATTGCCTTAAGAGTTCTCTCGCACGCCAGTAAAGCGCTGTCTCCGAGTCGCCGTCAAATACCGCACATCGTTGGAGGTGGTCTCTGTTCATTGGGTCTGTTGAACCACATAGGGGGCAGCCAGGATTCGAAAATATTTTAATGCGATGGAGATGTTCTGCTAGACAGTCATGGCCAGTCAGAAGTCGGAACTGGGCGACAGCATGCCGTCGCGGATTGCTGGGTATTGCTAAAAGATCTTCAGCTCTCCAACGCTTTGACTTGATCTCATCATGAATTTGTAGCTTGTGGTTTTTAGTCATTATTTGTTTGATATAAAGTTTTATAGAATGGAGGGACAGTGACGAGGATCTCGTTTGAAGTAGTTTTGAGCCTCTTTTTGCTAGACAATCTGCTTGTTCGTTCCCAAAAATGCCACAGTGGCCAGGTATCCATTGAAGTACCACCCGTTTCATTTTTAAAGTCAGTTCCCGCAAATGCTTTTGACACTGGGAGATTTCATCTGATGAAGGTGGCTTGGTGGAACTAATAGCCTGAATTGCGGCTTGTGAATCAGACAAAATATTATTGAATCTATCCTGGAAAATTAGTAAATACTTCAAAGCAATTCGGATAGCCTCCACTTCTCCATCAAAAGATGTTCGATATTTCCCAGCTGAAGCGTAGAAGGAGAACAAGTTCGAAAAGACTCCTGAACCTGCAGTAATGAGATTTTCATAAAAGGAGTCCTCTGTGTATACGTGCAACCATTCAGATTCTGGGTATCGTGTATCAATAGTATCAAGTGTATAGACTCTCAAAACATCTATAGAGGGGTTCTTCTTATAAAGTTCATCTGAAAGACTTAAATTTGCCTAAATCTGCATGTATTCAAATGGACTATAGGGCTTTTCTAACTCCTGAAAAATAGCTGGCAAATTAAGGTTCTGTCTGACATCCAGAACAAACAGAACAAAACTTTTTTGAGTTTTTAAATTTCTAGTGGATGTTGGATAATTAATCCAGTAAGGATTTCCAGTTCTAATTAATTTCTCATATAGAATCAGAGCTTTTTCTTTAATGATAGTTTTAAGGGGTTTATTATTTGTCAGTAACAACATAGCATTAATTGGTGTTGATTTGACGGCCCCAGTAATAAGCCGTAGAGCTTGATTTTGTAACAGTTCTAGTTTTTGCAATACTTGCTCATTTGCCGCAATAAGTGGCTCACAGCAGTAAGTAATTAATGGTTGAATAAAAGTTTTATAAGTAACATTTAAAGTTGATCGATCACATCCCCAAAGAGATCCAGCAAGGCGCTTTAAAATAGACACTCTTCTTAGAAAGTGATTTGAAATTGATTCGATACGTGATTTCCAGTTTAGTTTGTCATCGAAAGTCACTCCCAAATAATTAAACTTGTTAGAGTGAATCAGAACAACATCTCTATACTTTAAGTCAGGGAGGAGTGTTTGGTGAGCTAAAGAAAAAGTCTGAGTGGCTGTCTTTTCTAAATTTACAGACATATTATTTTTAATATACCAGTCTGATAAAATATCAAGAACGTTGTTAATTTTATTTTCTATCAAAGATTTCGCTTTTCGCTTTGGTGCTTGGGTCCAAATGACAAGATCATCAGCAAAGAGCAAACAATCTACATCTTTAACAGTCTTTAAAGCAGAAACTAAGTCGTTGATATATAGATTGAAAAAACTGCAACTTCCAACTGCACTCTGAGGCAAACCGGTCTGTAGATTATAACACTTAGATAAGCTATTTCCAAATTTGATCTTGCAAATACGTTGGTCCGTAAATGACAGTATCCACTTAAACATATTTCCACAAACTCCATCATTAAGAAGTTTTTAGTGCAATTTCTCTCTCCACACCGTGTCATATGCGCTTTTAAAATCAACATACACTGCTGTTAAGATGTCCAAAGCATCCTTTACAATTTGGCTGAGGTCTGTTGTAGAACGATTTTTTCGGAAGCCCGCCTGTTCATTGACTATTAGGTTTCTATCTTCCAGATACCAATTTAGCCCATTAAGTATTAAATTCTTCATCGTATTTCCAATAATACTGGTGAGAGATATTGGCCGATAACTACTAAGTTGTTTTGGATCTTTATTTTTCTTCAAAATAGGAATAACCACGGCTCTTTTCCACTGCGCAGGGACAAGTCCTGTCTTCCAAATTCTGTTAAAGATGCAAAGTAAAGTATTCTTAACAGTATCACTCATATGTTTTAAAAACTCGACATGGATGTTGTCCTCTCCTGGGGATTTTTTAACTCTTTGGCCCTCAATAGCCAGTCTCAATTCTTCTAGAGTAAAAGGAGCTAAAATTTTATATAAAATAAGATATTAAAAACTATTTGTTTAAATGAAATAAATAAAAATTTCACAATTTTTCATTATAATTATATTTGAAAAATAAAAATTATATAAAAATTATATAAAAGGTATCAATTATAAAAAGATAAAGATGAGGTTTTTTTCCTTTTAAATTTTTCATTCTTCCCTCCACTATATTTTTGAATGTATTATAATCAATCTATGTCTATTAATATTATAATATTAAGTTTAATTAATAATATTTTACTGTTTTTGATTTGATCAAAATAATTGAACCCATGGTTGTAATATTTATTTTATACACAAGATTATTCTTACAGAATTCAAGGAATTGTTATGGAAGGGAATGCTTAACTAGTAACAAAACCAAAAACAAATATAATTAAAAAATATAAGTTAATAATTAATATGATGAACTTAAAATATTGGTTTTATAAACGTATGTAATACTAATAAATAAGTTCATAAATGATTCATTTCTTGCAGATTAAAGATTTTAAAAAGATTCTAGAATTTATTAACTATCTTCAAAGGGACATGTTAATATAAGTTGCAAAAGTATTGTCACTTTGTCTGTTTTTTTTTAAATTTTCATTTAATTTTTTATTTTATACAGCGATTGATTATATTGTACTATTCATCATTTATTTTATATAAAGAAAAATATTAAAATAAAAGGAATTCGTTTTTGAAATTTAGTCACGAAGTTTCTTTTTCCATTTATCTTATTTCATAGTTATTTTTTTTTTGTTCGCATTACATTTAATGTTAAGAGATTTATATAACTTATTTTTGGCATGGCGTCAATCATTTGTTGATAACGAATGAATTTTGTTTATTTAAATTCTATATGTTAACCATTAGATATTTTTAATTGTATAATATCGGAAATTAATATTGGTATAGTAGTTCAATGATTAAATTTACTACATTTACTTGAACTACGTAATCTTGCAAGTATGTAGCCTCTCTACAAATTTACTTTTATGCCAAAATGAGTACTTATCAATGCATAATATTAAGAAGTTGAGAACTAAAAATGAAGCATAATATAGTTTGGTAAGTGTCTGAATTGAAAAAATTTTTTTTGCTTTAACTCCCTCTTTTATTAAAAATTTAAAACGGGAGGTCGACCCAAATGATCTTGCGGGCCCCTTTGAGAATGCAACATACCTCCGCGGGCCGCATATAAAATTATATATCCCCATATTAGATTTAGAATCACTATTAGACGTTTTTTTGCAGTGAAAAATAGAAACATAAGGAGTTTTTATATTTGTGTTTACTATTATTCTTACATGTAAACGTAGATATTATAATAATAACCATACTAAACGCACATTGTAAAGAAACATATAACACTTAAAAAATGAAATATATAAAATATATAAATATAAGCAAAATAAAAAAATGAAATCATTAAAAAATATGCATTTTACTTGTGCGTTATTTGTATCTCCACTTTGTGACTTAGCTTTTGCAAATGAACCTCAATTTGGATGTTTGCACATCTTAATTTGTGCTACAGGTTACCGTCCGTTTTGATTGAGCGTGTTTTGTGTTTCGCCAATTTCATTTTCAAAAGAATAAAAAACGATGTAAGTTGTGTAAGTTGTACCAAAAGCGTTAATAACACCTAAGAGTCTAGTTTATTTTGCTGTCAAGAATCAACGGTGCTTATCTAGGGATAGTCACTGCGTTACTGAGGTCACTTAAAGTGAAGCATAGAATCTGTTATATTAGATGTTCCAAAATGCGCGCATAATGAGTTCGCAGAATATAATTTAATTATTTTGCAAATTCAACTCAATAAAAGAGGTAGCACCTGTTATATATTTGCAAGAATATTATTTTAAAATCAAAGTTAATTTTTTCTCATAAATTCGACAATTAATTTTTGAATATATGGATGCACACATAATGTATTTTTTTAATACATTGTTTTTCACTACTTTGGCCATTCATAAAATAAATAAATTTTGTAAAAGTATGATAAATCTCATGGGCCGAAAAAATATTCAAGGTGGCAGCGGGGTTGGCCACCCCTGCTTTAAGATAACGAATATTTTCTCTTTTTCATAAGAGTATATTTATCTTTTCTGAATCTTTTGTACTGCAATTTTTTTACCTAAATGCGAAATTTAATTAAAAACAAATTCAGATTTCTAACTGCATTTAATTGATTATTATTTTCCTTCAAATAATTTTAACTTATTCATTTTATATTTTATGAAAAACTTTTTTGATAATTAGTTCTTGTAAACAATTATAATTTCTTTCAGAATACTTAATTAACTTAACAATGTATTTTTTAATTCCGCAGATGAAATGCCAACAATCTGACAATCATCTTTAAAGAAATTTTCATTTACTTTAATGACAAAATAATGATAATATAACATTTTAGCTGTCTTTATTTCACAAAATAAAAACAAAGATATGTTATTTATTTTTATTAATAAAAATTTCATTTACAGGACTAATCATAAATAGTTATTGACCATTGCCTTCTTCATGGCTTACATTTTTGGAACACAGAAAAAAACTCCATTTATCCGCCTAAATAGTATTTCACAATAACACATTATGATTATGCTTGCTAAAAAGCATTTAAGTGAATCATGGTATCTTCCGGAAGGACTTTTACGAGTAACTGCCCCACATTTGCGTGTCATATGGAAGGAAATCTGGAAAAATTCTCACCAGGTAGCCTGGCTATCGATGAGAGATGGTTCACACACACATTGTGATAATCGCTATCGAATCTCAATGTATCTGTAAGCAATCAGTACTTTTATGTGGCTGAATTTAAAAATTAAATACAAAAATTATATATTAATAATATTATATATAATATAATATGTATAACCTATTTATTAAATAATTAAATATAAATATTATAAATAATAATAACTATAACAAATGTGTAAATGTAAGAAACATGAAGTGAATGAAAAAAAAGGGATTTTGGATTTTAGTATTACTGTTAAACTTTCTTTTCATGTATGCACCAGAATTTTGAATTTTTCCATGTCTTCGTAATTTCATTACCTGATAATAAAAAATAATTATACTATAGTATGTTTCTTTTATAGGTTGAAATATGTTATGTTGAAATTTGTTTATGTGAAATGTTGAAATATGTTATATATTAATATAGGCTGAAATACATATGTTAACATATTTATATATAAAATATCCTATATGTTATGAATACTCACTTAGTTAACATGAAGATATAACTTGCTATTCAAACATCATTGGGATAATTGCACCTGGAATTGACGAAGCAGTTTGATGGATTTTATAAATTTGAAATAACAACATTTTTTTATGTTATCATACATTTTGGATTTCAGTATTACTACATTGATTACTGTTGTTTTTTTAGTCTAGTGATATAAAATTAATTTGATAGAGAAAGTAACGGTGTTAATGGCGAGCAAACTGTTTTTTATATAAACATTTGGAATTTAACATCCGCATTTTTTGTAAGTTTTTTTAATATTTGAATAATACAAAAAAATTGATTATATAATTACCACATTTTCAGTGATTATGACAGATATATCTCCCTTTCTATGCACAACAGTCTGTAAAACAATTTATCCTTCCCAAATTTAATTAGGTAAATTATAGTTTTATCTAATCATATTACTTTTTTTTTCTCCAAGGTAAATATATTTTATAGTTTTGTGCATAGTTTCTATGAACATGTTTATATTTATTCCACTCCATTTCATGTAACAATACTCTCAATTTTTGGCCAAGATGTTTACTGTACGTAGTATTGAAGTAAACTCCATAATATCTTTTAAGTTATCCACTTCTCCAAAACGTTCTAAAGCATAATTCATAGTTTAAATGCCTCTTATTACGTCTCGTATTGTAAGCATCTTTAGATTTTGTATGTTCCAATTTTTTTTTTTTTTTTTTATCACCAATCAATTTATATAGTTTTCTACTCCAACTATGATCCACACACAATAACCATTTTTTAGGTCTTCCAGAAACACTTTTCCACGCATTACTCTATGGATTCAGTGCCATCTGTCTTTATAATATCAGGATTAACTGGTACCTCTTCTTAGCACTAAATGCAACTGCCAAAGCAACACAATCTTGACGATTACTTATGATAAAAGGAAACCCTTCCCTTTTATCGTCCAAAACTAAAACAGTTTTCAAATTTATTCCATGTATAAAATCTAGACAAATAGCACCATCCCCATAAGACTTCAACATCTCTTTTTTTGTGAAGAAACGAATCTCCACTCCAGGTAATAGATTGGTTTGTCGCTCTACGGTCATTCTGTGTACACTTCAGGCTAACTAGACCGGAATCTACTGTTTAACGTGGATTCCGAACCATCAACAAGCATCCATGGCACTGTCAGGATTTGAATCTGAAGCCTGTGGTACCAACCGCCAGAGCGCTAGCCAATTGGCCCTCAGGTTCACCCGGTAATAGAAGTATAATAGAAACGACCCTTCAAGATCATGGAATTCTGATGTTCCTACTGTCACTCCAGTTCACTCTACTTTGAATTCAAACTTTTCAAAAAGCAAGCATTGCATCACGTGCAATCAATACTCTATTGTTTCTTATATAACAGCAAAGTTCAAACGAAAACGAATCTCCCTCTCCCTTGTCCCCAACGATAGAAGAATGAAGAAACGACCCCTCAAGTTTATGAAATTCTGACGTTCCTATTACCACTCCAGTTTCAGTGCGTTCAGCGTCCCCCCCCCCCTTGTTATTATATATGCATACATGTATCTCACTCTCTTTTTTATTTCAATTGTTTCTTCTAATCATTAATCTTACATATAATCCTATCATACTTTTTTCGTAATTCTGATTCAGAGCAATTATGTTTAAATGATTCGATTCTAATCAGAATAATTCTGATTAAACTTCGCGAACTGTTACTCTATTGTTTTGCATTCAATCTCGCCCTTTAAATTTTTTTGGACAAATAAGAAATTAACTGATTGAAATCCTAAAAAAATTTCATATAAAATATTCAGGTTAAAAGAATAATAAATAAATAGCTTATTATGAAAGTAAGATTATAATATAGACCAGGGGTGGCCAACCTAAATGATCTTACGGGCCACTTTGGAAATGCATCATAACTCCGCGGGCCGCATATAAAATTATGCATCCCCATATTAGATTTAAACCCACTATAAACATTTTTTTGGTGTGAAGAAGTTAAACATAGTGAGTTATTATTATTTTTACATGTAAACATAGATAATATAATAATAATGATACTAAACGCATATTGTAAAGAAATAAATGACACTAAAAATGAAATATAAAAAATATATAGATATAATGAAATTAAAAAAAAATGAAATCATTAAAAAATATTTATTTTACTAATGCGATATTTGTTTCTCCGCTCTTTTACTTAGCTTTTGCAAATCGATCATCAATTTGGGTATTTGCACATCGTAATGGGACTTGCAGGTTAGTACATTATGTTTGAGCGTGTTTTGTGTTTGATCAAGTGTTCGGTCAGCGCTAACAACTTTTTATGCCAGATTTCTCAAATATCTAGGGATGGTCGCTGCGTCTGAGGTCATTTAAAATAAAACATAGAGCCTGTTATATTAGATGTTCCAAAATGCCCGCTCATTATGAGTTCGCAGACGAACGTTCTGTGAACTCATAACTGTAAACTCTTAAATAAAACAACCAACATCTGCCAAATATTCGCAAGAATATTATTTTAAAATCAAAGTTAATTTGTTCTCATACTTACAGTTAATATTCAGTTCATAATGTCAGTTAATTTTTGAATATATGGATGCCCCCATAATGTATTTTTTTAGTAAAAGTGTGATAAATCTCACGGGCAGGAAAAAGTTCAAGGCGGGCCACGGGTTGGCCACCCCTGATATAGACGAATATTTACTCATATCTTCATTTAATTTTTATCTAAACATGGCATTTTTTTTTTATAATTAAAAATTATTTTTTTATTAAAAAGAAAAATATTGAAAGAATTGCTTCAAAGAAAATGCTTCAATGATTTTTATTGAGAACTAATAAATATTCTAAATTAAAATGGGATTCAAATATTCTACAAAAATTATCTGCAGTTTCTTGGTATATAATACAAGTTGTCAAAAGGTTTATCTACAAATGGATCATTTCTTTCTTTCTTCACTTGATAACTTTTCTTCAATGCAATCCTAAAATGAAAATAAATTTAAAATCATATAATTTTTAGGTAGTAGATAATTTTTGATAAAAGCAGATAACTTTTGTTATATGTAATTATTTTCTTCACAATAATTACGGACAGTATTTTACAATACTTCTGGTTTTCCTTTATAATTTTTAGCACGATTTTTAATTTAAACAAAACTATAAAATTACTAAATTTAAAAAAAAAAAGCTACATCAGTTACAGGATTAAAACAGTAAAAATATAAAATAAAATTATTAAGCTTGTAATTTAAGATATAACTATTTTTAATCATCGGTCTTGGTTGAAAAAAAAAACCTTTTAATATTTTAAAATTTTTTTTTTTTTTTTTTTTTGCAACTATAGAACTTTCAACAGATTTCGTAGCTATAGTAACCGAGTATCTCCTATCGATAATCAGATTGCTTACTTACACTCATGTCCATAAATTAAGAATAATTCAGAATCACACAGAAATTGAACTCTAAAATAAAAATTTCACCTGTAGAATTATCAAACACATCTTGAAGAAGAATATGCAAATTACAGGAAACCACCAGAGGGCGCGGATAGTACGTCACAATGACGAGAGTGTAAGAGAGGGGTATATAAGGAATGGCGGCACAGAAGTAAAATTGTTCACAAGCGCTTTAAAAGCCTTTCAGTGCAATAACCGCATAGTTATGGCACAAAGGAAGCATTTGGATGATTTTTTACGTGGTAGAATTATCGGACGACTGGAATGTGGACGTACCCAGCTGGAAGTATCCGAGGAACTTGGAATCGCCCAGAGTGTCATCTCCAGGCTTTGGCAACGATTCCAAGATGATGGTAATGTGAGTAGATGTTACAGCACAGGTCGCCCCCGAGTTACAACGCCGAATGAGGATCGGTATTTATCAGTTACTGCCAAAAGAAACAGACGGAGCACAGCATCAGACCTGTCTCGTCAGCTCTCTTCAGCTACCGGTACGACAGTTTCAAGGCAGACTGTGTACAGACGCTTAGGACACATTGGTCTATATGCTCGTAGGCCTGTCAGATGTGTTCCACTTACCGCAACTCACTGTCGCCTGCGATTAACCTGGAGTAGAGAGCATGCATTGTGGACACCGCAACAGTGGTCTTGTGTGATGTTTTTCGACAAGTCCAGGTTTAGTTTGCAGTCTGATTCTCGCCGGACTTTCATATGGAGAGCGCCAGGTACCCGTTACCACCAAGAGAACACCATTGAACGACACCGTTACGGTGGTGCAGAATGGCTGGTTTGGGGAGGAATTATTCTTGGTTCCAGAACTGACCTGCATGTTCAGAGTGTAACGATGTCAGGCCACATCTATCGGGATGTCATTCTGGAACAACATGTACGTTTGTTTCGGGGCGCCATGGGTGCTGAATTTCTGTTTATGGAGGACAACGCCCGTCCTCACCGTGCAAACATTGTAGACGAATGCCTTCAATTGGAGGATATTTCCCTTATGGATTGGCCAGCATACTCACCGGACTTGAATCCAATAGAGCATGTGTGGGATATGCTTGGCCGACGAATTGCATCCCGTCAACCCCCTCCCACCTGTCAACCGGAACTTCGTAGGGCATTGCTTGATGAGTGGTGTAATATTTCCCAAGAACAGATTGATAATTTGATACTCAGCATGTCTAGGCGTTGTAAGGCCTGTATTGCATCGTCCGGGAGACATACTCCATATTAACCATCATACTAACCATGTTATACTGTTTTTTGTAAATAGGTTCTTTTTTGAAATTTACTCCAGGGAGTAAAAATCGCAATTTTTATTAATTATGTCAAACATATAGCATCTTTTTTGCTCTTTACCTTTTGTTTAATAAATAGACTTTACAAATAAGTCAAATTTGTTTTGCTTCTGTCTCTTTCTTTGCCTGAACTTCATTATCCTTAATTTATGGACATGAGTGTATTTTAAAGGGTTTTTTACAATATGAAAAACAATGTGCATTATTGTAATTAATTAAGTCAGATTTTATGTATAATTTTTAAACTATCTTTTTAATCATAGACCCCTTTTTAATCTTAAATTAAAATTCGATATGCAAATAATTTTATAAATTTTCAATTTTTACACTCTCTTATTATATTGGCAGCTGGAAATTCAACTATAAAATTGCAGATTCATTTTATATCATTGTGACATTTCAAAGTTAAAAAAAATTCTCTATATATCAATAATATTTTTATAATATAAATCTACTTACCGTCATCTTATTCATCATTTCCTCATATTTTTCTTCACCCTGAAAAATAAAATTAACGTAGAAAATGTTTAAGTTTAATGTGTTAGTATAATTCATAACTATATAAAGCTCAACTTATGGGCCAGTGGTAATAAATGTAAGTTAATATATAAATGGACAATTCTTGTGTTGCTATGCATTATTGTAACTGCTTTCAACAGACTTCGCAGCTATAGTAACTAACTATCTCCTATCGATAATCAGATTGTTTACTTATTTTAAAGGGCTTTCTGCAATATGACAATCATTGTGCATT